>SJXQ01010275.1:150905-168324 GCA_006408695.1 Aepyceros melampus
AAAAGAAAGCAGGAGTGGCAATACTCATATCCGATAAAATAGACTTTAAAACAAAGGCTGTGAAAAGAGACAAAGAAGGCCACTACATAATGATTAAAGGATCAATCCAAGAAGAAGATATAACAATTATAAATATATATGCACCCAACATAGGAGCACCGCAATATGTAAGACAAATACTAACAACTATGAAAGGGGAAATTAACAATAACACAATAATAGTGGGAGACTTTAATACCCCACTCACATATATGGACAGATCAACTAAACAGAAAATTAATAAAGAAACACAAACGTTAAATGATACAATAGACCAATTAGACCTAATTGATATCTACAGAACATTTCACCCCAAAACAATGAATTTCACCTTTTTCTCAAGTGCTCACGGAACCTTCTCCAAGATAGATCACATTCTGGGCCATAAAGCTAATCTTGATAAATTCAAGAAAATTGAAGTCATTCCAAGCATCTTTTCGGACCATAATGCATTAAGATTAGATCTCAACTACAGGAGAAAAACTATTAAAATTTTAAAAAATGTTAACTACCTTCCCATAACTTACAATCAAATTACACAATAAGATATTAGAGTTGATTTTCCTCCCTGTTTTTTATTCTTGAATATTTGTGGATTAGTGATGAGTTATAATCCCAATAAGAATATTAGATGCTTTATTCTCCTTCAGAAATCTTAATGCTGTTACTTAAATTATTTGCATCAGAATTACCTGCGATGATCATTTCAAATGCAAATTCCTTGCCTTCACACTCAACCTTCTGAACCATAAATTCTGGAGGATGCAAACAGGACTTTGCATTTTTAATAAGCTCCCAAGGTGATTCTATACACAGACTCCAAAGGTGCATTACCCAAATGCTTCCCTGTGGCTCCTTAATAATAATATGAAAACTAGCAGAAGTTGGTGAAATGTATTTAACATCCTATGATGTGCTCAGTCACTTCAGTCGTGTCCAACTCTTTGTGACCCTATCGATTGAAGCCCACCAGTCTCCTTCATCATGGGATTCTCCAGGCAAGAATACTGGAGTGGATTGCCTTTTTCTCCTCCAAGGGAGCTTCCTGACCCGAGGATCAAACTCATATCTCCTGCGTCTTCTCTATTGCAGGAAAATTCTTTATAACTGAGCTACCGGGGAAGCCCATGTCCTGTGATAGTTACACACAAATTTTACTCCCTAACCAACCTCCCATAACTCTTTTGTTGCACTAATTCTGAACCCCCTCCCCCACAACCACCACTATCACTAGATAAAACTCTACAAGTATTCCTTCTGCCTGTGAGTTTGACTGGCCTTCCTGGAAATGGAAAGCAGTGACCTCCTCCTAAGCCAGTTTATCATATTCTTAGAATAGAATATGAGCCATTCCATGATCCCAAAGCTCCTCTTTCTCAGAGAACCCTTGATCTCTTCCTGTTGAAGCTCTGCTCCATAACACAGGCAGCTTTTCATGGTTTAATACACAATCACATACATTGCATGGCGTCAGACTCATGAAATCAGTTGCTGATTAAGAATAAATATTGTCTCACAGCTATTAGGAAGGTTCAAACACTTTAAACTGAAAGAAGATAGGTCCAATCTGTTCTGTTCTGCAAAATGTCAGTAGAGATTTTTAACCAGGCATGTCTGATACTTCTCTTTTGCACAATTACTGGGTAGACTAGAAACCAGGATGGCATGAATATAAAGGCATATTTCAGGGGAAAAATGTCAGTGGCAAATCACTGAGCTGAATCTGAGCAGGAGCTACTTTTCATAGACTTCTGAAGCTCAGTTAACATAAAGACAGAGGGCTTTCCTCCCCTTTGCAGAGATGGAGCTCTCTAATCACTGGGGCACTCTTCTGCTAAGTCACTTCAGTCGTGTCCGACTCTGCAACCCCATAGACAGCAGCCCAACAGGCTCCTCTGTCCTTGGGATTCTCCAGGCAAGAATATTGGAGCAGGTTGCCATTTCCTTCTCCAATGCATGAAAGTGAAAAGTGAAAGTAAAGTTGCTCAGTCGTGTCCAACTCTTATGACCCCATGGACTGCAGTCTACCAGGCTCCTCCATCCATGGGATTTTCCAGGCAAGGAGTACTGGAGTGGGGTGCCATTGTCTTCTAGATACATGGTTTTGCAAACTTACTCCTTAGTGTGCGTGCATGATAAGTCACTTCAGTTTTGTTTGATTCTTCGTGACCCTATGGACCGGAGCCACAAGCTGGAATCAAGATTGCCAGGAGAAATATCAGTAACCTCAGATATGCAAATGACACCAACCTTATGGCATAAAGCAAAGAGGAACTGAAGAGCTTCTTGATGAAAGTGAAAGAGGAGAGTGAAAAGGCTGGCTTAAAACTTAACATTCAAAAAACGAATATCATGGCATCTGGTCCCATCACTTCACAGCAAATAGAGGAAAACAATGGAAACAGTGAGAGACTTTATTTTCTTGGGCTCCAAAATCACTACAGATGATGACTGCAGCCATGAACTTAAAAGACACTTGCTCCTTGGAAGAAAAGCTATGACCAACCTAAACAGCATATTAAAAAGCAGAGACTGTACTTTGCAAGGTCCGTCTAGTCAAAGCTATGGTTTTTCCAGTATCCATGTGTGGATGTGAGAGTTGGACCATAAAGAATGCTGAGCACCAAAGAATTGATGCTTTTGAACTGTGGTATTGGAGAAGACTCTCAAGAGTCCCTTGGACTGCAAGGAGATCCAACCCATCCATCCTAAAGGAAATCAGTCCTGAATATTCATTGGAGGGCTGATGCTGAAGCTGAAGCTCCAATATTTTGGTCACCTGATGCAAAGAGCTGACTCACTGGAAAAGACCCTGATACTGACAAAGATTGAAGACAGGAGGAGAAGGGCATAACAGAGGATGAGATGGTTGGATGGTATCAGCACTCAATGGACATGAGCTAGAAGTTCAAAGAGTTGGTGATGGACAGGGAGGCCTGGTGTGCCACAGTCCATGGGGTTGCAAAGAGTCAGACACAACTGGGTGATTGAACTAAACTGAACTGATGGACCATAGCCAGCCAGGCTCTCTGTCCATGGGATTCTCCAGGCAAGAATACTGGAGTGAGTTGCCATGCCTTTCTCCAGGGGATCTTCCCAACTCAGGGATCGAATCCACATCTCTTATGTCTCCTGCATTGACTAGCTCTTTACCACTGAATCACCAGGCAGTATATTTAAGAACCCTGCATTTTTTATCCTTAGCACCTGGGATCAAAAATACAGGGTCTTTAAATACCCTGTGGGCTTCCTTGGTGGCTCAGATGGTAAAGAATCCAGCTACAATGAAGGAGGCCTGGGTTCAACCTCTGGAGAAGATCCCCTGGAGGAGGAAATGGCAACCCCCTCCAGTATTCTAGCCTGGAGAATCCCAGGGACAGAGAAGCCTGACAGGCTACAGTCCATGGAGCTGCAGAGTTGGACACACTGAGCCACTAACACTTTCACTTTAAATACACTGTGTTAGTTTGCCTGTTTCTCAGCAGCTGGAGCAAAAAGGAGGAGACATGCTAGGAAGCAACACACATGTTCCAAAATAGCATTAAAAGCCTGTGATTAAAATACCTTTAAATCTGTTCAATAACACCACATGCCAACTCAACGTGCCTCTCCCTCCCAGTTTCTTTCTCTGTTTCAACCCCCGGAACCTGCATGTTTGCCGAAATCACTGCAGTTTGAAACAAAGAGAAGATAATTCTTCTCTAAATAAAGTCATTGAGAGAGTGAAAAAGCCCAATCTCTATGCTCCTATTGTGAGGTTGAGTTTTATATTTCTGCTGGTGCATTGTGAAATACATATTTTCAAATAACATGTTACCAGGAGGTCAGTGATTTATTTCCGTGTGAGAACTGCAGCCCCCAGACACCCAAGCTAAAACACATCCTGTGTCCTTAACAGACTTCAGTCCAAGTAACAATCACAGATGAGAGCTGGTGCTCCCCCAAGAGACTGTGCACCATGCCAGTTTCCACCCTGTCTGTAGAAAACTCTTTGGTCTTTAAGGGAAAAAAATTTCTACAAGAAACAGCAGGCAGGCATATTTTTCTCATCAGAGAGGGAGCTGCTTAAAGAGAAAAGATAACATGTGCCTCTCTTTGCTGGCGGCTTGCTTTGACTCCACAAGCGCTGATGTCATTGGCATTAATGGCAAGTCTTTCTCTGCACAATGCCCGGCTGGGCAACTGGAGAAATCTACTGAAGGCCACAGTTTCAATCTCAAGAGAACTGTTACAGATCAGGTGAGACAAGAGGGATTGCTTATATCATTCCTTCTTTTGATAATTCTGTCCTTTCTCATGCCTGACTAAGTCTAATTAAAATGTAGGTTTCCAGCAGTCTCTGATGGCTAAAGATCTCAAAATCTGAGGGTTAAAATAAAATCATTCCCTAATCACTGTAAATTAAATTAAACTCATTCATATGTAACTCAATTAACCCCTTCTCATGACACTGCTTGATAAACGATTCAAATACAGTATATTTTGCAAGTTTTTTTCCACAAAGGTTTACTAATATTTGATTGACAGCAAATTAAAATTATTAACCCCATTTTAAAAACAATAAGAAATCTGAGGCTTAGAAAATTTAAGTAAACACATAAAATCAGGAAGTTAGTAATACAAAATAATTCAGAGCCTGCTATTCTTATTACTATAAATACATCATGTTGCAGGAAAGCCTAGCTCTTTGGCAATGTCTTAGTCTGTTTGGGCTGCCATAACCAAATACCATAAACTGGTGGTTTATAAGCAACAGAAATTTATTTCTCACAATTCTGGAGACTGGGAAGTCCAAGATCAAGGCATTAGCAGATTCGGTGGCTGGTATAAACCCAATTTCTGATTCATTTCTGGTTCTTAGCACTTGCTAATTATAACCTCTCATGAAGGAGGGGTGAGGGATCTCTCTAGGTCTCTTTGATAAGGACATTAATCTCATGCATTTAGTCTCTGCTCTTATAACTTAATCCTATCCTAAAGTCTCTCATTGAAGGGGGGAGGTTAGGATCTCAACATATGAATTTTAGGGAGATACAAACATTCAGTCCATTGCAGGCAATATCTGTAAATTAATTAGATGGTTGATGCTAAAACTAAAGTTCATCTAATTCTTATGAAATGGTGGGTACACTTAAAAATAAGCTAAGGAGAAAAATCACTAAGCCTTTGAATAACCTCAATCTCTATTTTCAACCACAAGTTAAAAGTGTACTATTTTTGGTCATCTAAACTATAATAATTTTAGTACAAAATGAAATTTATCATAGTTAATGTGTTTTTTTCTTTTCTTTTGACCTTCTTAATCTCTAGGCCTGGCTAGTTAGCAACTATATGTGTCCTCTCAAGGGAAGACTCTTGCGAGTCTCTTGGACTGCAAGGAGATCAAACCAGTCAATCCTAAAGAAAATCAATCCTGAATATTCATTGGAAAGACTGATGCTGAAACTAAAGCTCCAATACTCTGGTCACCTGATATGAAGAGCCGACTCGCTGGAAAAGCCCCTGATATAGGAAGGATTGAGGACAGGAGGAGAAAGGGGGATGACAGAGAATGAGATGGTTGGATGACATCACTGACTCAATGCACTTGAGTTTGAACAAATTCCAGTGAAGGACAGGGAAGCCTGGCGTACTGCAGTCCATGGGGACACAAAGAGTCAGATACATCTTAGCAATGGAACAACAAGCTAGCAACTACAAACACCATGAATGATAATGTGTTCTTTGACATATCTCACTGGAGATTTCATTCTGAAGCACATTAAAAAATGGTTCCCTTTCCCTGATTTCCCCACTTCCTCACCACCACCCCGCCCCCAGCATGTCTCTACATTTCTGAAGTAAGCTGCAGAACCAGCATAAGGAGAACAGTGCAAAGGAAAAAGGCACAGTCTGATAGAAAGGCCCTTCCTCTCTCCCCTGGATAGTGGCAGGGATTTATTTACTCAAAAGATAAGGCAATAAGAAGTTAGGCTAGATCTGCCTATTTCATCATCAGGCAGTTTCTGAAATTAGGTCTCCTGGTCTCTATAAGTACCATATTTTTATATCCACAACCATGGTGCCTTTTAAATATGTACAAAGTGTCATAGCATAAGTAAAAATCCAGCTGCTCCTGGCTCCCATTTCTACCTAAGGAACATGGTTGTACATAGGTAATGAAACTCTGACTGACAGGCTGTCAAAGGATCATTTATTTTCATTCTCTGCACATTAAAGAAAGAGCTTATGAACCTATGAAACATGCCAATACGTGCATTAAAGTAAAATCTTCCCCATTAGAAGTTTGACTTTCAAAGCAGTGTAAAGGTCATATTTCAAAATTAAGCAGGTGCAAAGAATCTCAAGACATCAGCAATTCAGCTCTAGAAACTGTAAATGATTCAATAAAATGAAATATCCAAATTTTATTCACCAAGTGAAAAATATTTTTGACTCACCACAGAAAATGAATGATTGACAAGCCAGCTAACAAGGTAAGCCTGAGACTTGAAGAAGCTAGTCAAATTACCTTGTGTTATAAGTGATACAGAATGAAAAGCCACAATTAATCTTAAAGAAATAGATAGGGGGGCAAAATTTTAGCCAATTTCTCAAAGTAGTAGAAACATCTTTTTGGTGATGCATAAGGAACAGCGTGAGGAAATCTGTGCAGACTTTATAGTTAGAAACCGCGTACATTTCCTTTGGTCTGCTAAAATGTGATAGGGTTTTTTTTTAATTATACTAATCTCATATCAAAGTAATGAAAGATGATTCTTCTCATACCTCCTCCCATTAAAAAGTCCAACAGACCTTTCTGTTCACAGCTAAGAAGCTAGTTAAACATTTTTGTTGCTGTTAATGCCCAAAAATGTTGGTAGAACGTGGCTGAAAGTAGAACTACTTTGATGAAAATTCCCACTAAGAACTTTATGTGGAAAGATCTGGTCCATTGATCTCATTCAAATGTTTATAAAAGTCAGATCAGTAATAATAAAGAAAGCATAAGGAATAAGAATATAAAATAAAAACACCTACAAAGCACTTACTATGTGCATTGTTCTAAGTGACACACATACACTGATTCAGTTAATACTTACAACACCTTCTCCGCCTTTAGGATATAGTGGTCTTTATTTGCAATTTAAAGGTAGGGGAACTGAAATAAAGAAAGGCTAAATAACTTGACCAAGCCATACAGTTAATGACTGATAAAACTTGAATTTAAACTTGGACAATCTGATTTTTGGAGTTGTGCAGTGAACTACAAATGTATGAAAAGCAACAGTGAAAGAATGATGACATCGATGCTCAGTTGTGTTGTTGAAAATCAAAACAGAGTGATGGAGATGGTGGCAATTGGAGAAGAAACCATCTGTGAGTCAAATTCAATCTTTGGATCACTAGTTTGGAGCCTTAGGCCTTAAGAAGTTAAGGACAACATTGCCCAATGTAGGATATGGTGAAAGCTGTAGCATTGAGTCTGGTCCCAGATGGTGCTAGTTACAGAACATGCCTGCTAATGCAGGAGATATAAGGGACCCAAGTTCAATCCCTGGGTGGGGAAGATCCCCTGGAGAGGGAAATGTCAACCCATTCCAGTATTCTTGCCTGAAAAATCTCATGGACAGAGGAGCCTGGTGAGCTACAGTCCATACGGTCACAAAGAGTCCAACACAACTGAAGCAACTTAGCACACATGTAGCCTTGAGAATTAAGCAGAGAGGTTGTTCAAAGTCTCATGATAGCTTGACTCCCAGAAACTGAAGAGATGGATGAAGGTGGGTTTTGTGAAGTGGCAAACGCTGGCCTACTTATTCATAGTGAAATAGGAGGGGGCAGGGCACAACCTTCAAAAGAATGACACAATCTCTGTGCTTAGTCATTCAGTCGTGTTCAACTCTTTGTGACCCCATGGACTGCAGCCTGCCAGGGGAATTCTCTAGGCAAGAATACTGGAGTGGATTGTCATGCCCTCCTCCAGGGGATCTTCCCAACCAGGGACAGAACCCAGGTCTCCCACACTGCAGGTGGAGTCTTTACCAACTAAGCTGCTGACACAGCCCAAGGACATGACATAACTGATCAGAATCAAATAGGTATAAGATGGAGAAGGAGGAGGAGGAGAAATCAACTTCCAGTAGACCTTGAACCTATTATACACTCATTGTAATACATCAGCAAGCTAAATGAGACACCCACCAGCACCATGACAATTCTGAGGCCACCATGAAAGGTCAAAAAGTGGCCCAATTCATGGAAATCCCCACCCTTTCCCCCAAAATAGTTGGACTACTCCTCCAACTTATTAGCCTATGAAATTACCCACTTCTATAAAAATTGACCACCCTATATCCTGGGGCCACTCTAGTCTTCTGAGATTACTCACACTATGTCTATGGAGTGTATTTCTCTTCAAATAAATTCACTTCTTGTTGCTGTTGTTCATTTGCTAAGTCCTGTCTGACTCTGTGAGGTTGTCATAGCACTTCTTCCAAGGAGCAAGTGTCTTTTAATTTCGTGGCTGCAGTCACTGTCTACAGTGATTTTGGACCCCAGGAAAAGAAAATCTATAACTGCTTCCATTTTTTCCCTTCTATTTGCCATGAAGTGATGGGACCATATGCCATGATCTTTACTTTTTGAATGTTGAGTTTCAAGCCAACTTTTTCACTCTTGTCTTTCACCTCATCAAGAAATTTTTTAGTTCTTCATTTTCTGCCATTAGAGTGGTATCATCTGCATATCTGAAGTCATTGCTATTTATTCTGGATGAATCACAAGCTGGAATCAAGATTGCTTGGAAAAATATCAACAACTTCAAGTTCATTTGTTACCTATCATTTTTTCTCTTACTGAATTCTTCATAAAATGAGACATCAAGAACCTGAGCTTCATTAGTTCTTAATACCAGGTATGTGATCTCAGTTAAAAGACTGTGTATTCAAGTCCCAATCTTGGTTTCGGCTGGGTTCAAGTCCCAATCTGAATTACACAGTTTCAGCAGCATCATAAAAAGGACAAGATCCAGGACACTGAATGAGTTCCTATGGAAATGGAGGAAAACAGAGCTGGCCAAAGTTCCTAGAACAACATTTGGTTCTTAAGAAAGGATGCTACCCGCAGAGTTGGACACCTTTCAGAAACATCTTATGATCAGACAAAAGGCAATGGCAGTGTGATGGCCATAAACAGAGAGCCAGGGATAGCTCTTATTTTTCCTGGACTGTGTAAATCTCAGGTATGGACTAACCCAAGACCTAGGGCAGTACCTGTGAAAAATGAATGATATTAGACATAACCCTTGGAAAGCAAAAACTAGAAGAAAAAAAAGAAAAACTCCAGTAGTAGGGCAAGATCTTGTCTGCCCTCTTTCCCAGAATTGAATACATGTCTGGTATATAATGGCCATTAAATGATTATTTATTGAATAAATAAGCTAGATTTATTTTTATCTAAAAAAACACTACATGAATTTTCTTACTTTCAAGTTTTAGAGGAATTCTTACTCTACTCATTGCTTATTTATAAATTAGCTTTATACTTTTAAGCTAAAAGGGACTTTTGCAACAAACCCTCTATTTTATGGATGAGGAAATGGAATGACCTAAGAACTCAGCCAGTTAGCATGAGACTCGGGACTAAAAACCCATCCAATTCTTCCTCACTCTCACAAAACCACTACACACTTCCCCTCTCAGACATTGTTATGGGATCAAAATAAGACTTCTGGCTGAGTCACAAAACATCAGACAATACAGTCCTTTTGCATTACATATCTTCCACTCATCCACATTATTGTCATGTAAAAGTAATTCCACTTTCTACACATGTCCTTTGTGGTCTCACTTTCACGCATGTCATTTACTTCTACTCAGAATGCTTTCCCACATTACTTCTTTGTAGGAAACAGTTCCTCTTGGAGGTCAAACATTTTTCACCATGGAGTCTTCCTTAACTAACCTAATTACATTGAAAGTTTGTGGTGGTTTAGTCACTAAATTAGTGTCTAACTCCTGCAACATCATGGACTGTAACCTGCCAGGCTCCTCTGTCCATTGAATACTGGAGTGGGTTGCAATTTCTTTCTCTGAGGGATCTTCCCAACACAGGAATTGAACTTGGGTCTCCTGCACTGCAGGCAGATTCTTTACCAACTGAGGCTACAAGGGAAGCCCCCATTGAAAGTTTCTTTGTTTCAACAAAGGGCCACTAGCTGACCAAGGGGCCCTTCCCACATTCTAAGAGACAATTAGAGTAACACACTCGAAACTGAGTTAAGTGAAACATGTTTTCTATATAGATAATCCATTCCATTGCTTTTATTTGCCCCTGACTCATTCAAGCAGACATTTCAAAACACAAATCTCCTACCAATAATTTCTAGTCAATTAGTGTTTTGTTTATTTTTAACTCACTTTGGTGGGGCTAACTTTTTGTTTTTTGTTTTGTTTGCTTTATTGCAGTTTTAGCATTTAATCCTTTTCTTACTCAGAGGTATGATAAATATCCCTCCCCAGTTGGCTTCTGGAGATAAGAAGAAAATCAAAGAAGTGGGAGTGCTAAAAAGCAAAGTTACAGTCAGAAGCAACATCAGCATCATGGCAGCATAAGATGTCCCTCATGTTTTGCTCCCCGCCTCAACAACAAAATTTAGCAACCATTCTCAGACAAAAGTCTCTTTGAGGGAACTATTGAATCCAGCATCATATACCAAGGCATCAGAAGGACTCTTCTTTACCTGGGCATCAGATAATAGGCTGACAGATCTCAGTCCCCCCTGGGAACCCTGCAGTGGCCCATGAACCTGCTCCAGCCTCTACTGTCCTGCAGTCCAGGAGCCCCTGGAGATTCAACAATCACTCGTAGATGACAGAACATTTATGGAAGTATAGGTTTCCAGGGAGATATTCCAGCACTCTCTTGGGCCAAAAAATACCAACAACAAATAAACAAACAAAAACCAAGTTTGGACACATTGGAGGAGATAAGAGGAACAGTCTGACAAAAGCTGTGTCACCATCTCCCAAGGTATTACAGCCTAGGGTCAAGAAAGTTCTTCCTCAATCCCATAATTTATCCTGTAAAGGAGAAGGAGAGCAGGTGAGTAAGCACCCAACTCCCCCAACTGTGTGGGAAGCTACCAAAGGAGTTCACTTCTCTCTTGCTCCACCTAGAGTGCTAAATCCAGAGCTCCATGGGGGCAGGGGGGAGGGTGGGGTTTGGTGTTGCCAGGAGAGAGACGAGGAATCTGGGAGAGCAGCAGAGAGGCAAGTTTTGAGCAGAGAAATGACATGACCACTAAGAAGAAACTGACAGTGGGCAAGAGAACTGAAGAGAGAACAGTGAGGTAGCCACTGCAGGAATCTCCAGGCCACAGCTGTTGTGGCTTGCTTTATGATGGTAGCAGTGGTGATGGTGAGAAATGGTCAGTTTCTCTGAAGGCAATGCTAAGAGGTGATGTTAAATTATTACAGATGGCATATAAGAGAAAGCAACTTCAAGAGTTGCTCCAAGGCTATGGGCTGGAGCAACTGTCATGATGGAGATAGAATTAACTGAGGTTAAGAAGCCTGTGCAAGGAGTCTTCAGGCAAAAATCAAGTGCTCAACTTTGAAACAAGTTACTTGTAAAATGATTATCAGATCTTTAAGTTGAAATGTCAAATAGGCAGTTAGAAATGAGTATGGATTTAGGGGAACTACCCAGGTTATAAATTGCTTAGTGATCAGTGTACAGATTGCTTTTAAAGCCATCAGACTTGTTAAGACCTTGAGCATAGAAAGAAGAGAAAGTTCACGTGTAAGCTCTAGAGCACTTCTATGTTAAGGATTTGGTAACATGAGGCAGAATCAGCAAAGGAAACTGAAAATAAAGGGTCACTGAGCTAAGAGAAAGCCAGTGACCTAAAGACCAAGAGAAAAAAGAGCTTCAAAAAAAGGGGAATAATCAATTGTACCAATACTGCAGACACATTAATAAGATGAGTACTGAAAAGAGACCACTGAACTTAGAAACAATCATTGGCAGAGGCTGAGTGGATTGATGAAGGCAGAGGATTCAAGAGAGACTGGGAGGAGAGTGATGGAAGACACAAAATATAGAATAATAGTTCAAAGAGCTTTTCTTCAAAGAAAAGTGGAGGAAGAGGGTAGTAATTTAAGTAAGGGTCAGGACAAAGTTTTTCACAATCTAAAGAATTAACTGCATAAATATTGGTAAAAAGGTATGCTTAAATTTATAATAAATTTATATTTTTCTTAATAATTGAGTTAATTTCAAGAATATTGATTCATCTTGAATAGCTATGTTTAAAATTGGTATATAGTTTCTTAACAAAAACACAAAGCTATGGAATTAGTTCAATTTAAGGCTGCAGAATAGTGTTAATATAATTCTAATTGATAAAAATTCTCAAAAATATTTCTTTTAATATTTTAATTTGAATGTAAAAAATACTTATTGATTCCTTTGACTATTGTAGATTATTGGATTTTTTTAACTCAGGCTAGAGTGGATATAAATACCACAGAATGTAAAACTGGGACAATAAAAGAGAGGATAAATGTGAATACATCTACCAATATGAACACATGTACTGAAAATGCTATAGAATTTACTGAGACATATTAATCAGTAACTTCCATTTTTTCATGTTAACTTTTGCAAGGAAGTAAAAGCCTTGTATAAAAAATGACTATGAATTAATTTTAATTATACTGAGTTATACATTGAGGTGTGAGAATAGAATTGCATTCAAAATTGCTATGGTGCACAGGCTGCTCAAGCATATGAATGGCATGTAACTGAATTTATGAGTTATCTCAGTAGAATAAGTGATATTTCAGTTCTGAATTTGACTGACTTCTGTGATATGTTTGTTAAAAAGTACATGTTGATGTGATATGTGGCAGAGGCCAATGACTGTTTGCCAAAATCATCCTTCCTTTCAATTTTATTGCCAGACTCCCCCAAATTTAGCTGATCACACAGCAGCTCAAAATGTAGACATTTCTCCTTTCTTCATGCACATAGGCATGGCATGTGACCGAGAGCTGATCTATGGGAAAGTCATACAAGACATCTTACAGGAAGCGAAAGTCGCTCAGTCGTGTCCAACTCTTTGTGACCTCAAGGACTATACAGTCCATGGAATTCTCCCGGCCAGAATACTGGAGTGGGTAGCCTTTCCCTTCTCCAGGGGATCTTCCCAACCCAGGGATGGAACCCAGATCTTCTGCATTGCAAGCAGATTCTTTACCAGCGAGCCACAAGGGAAGCCCATCTTACAGAAAGTGCCCTTAAAGAGAGGGTGCTTGCCTTGATTTATCCCTTTCTACTTTCTGACTGCACTGTAGTCCCATTAGACCATCCAGTAAACTTAAAATGGTGACTACGCCCAAGAATGGTAACAGGGCATAGGAGCCCAGACTTTTCTCTTTCCCTGTGGAATGCCATTCAGTCTTATACTGTCTCTTCTAAACTTCTCTAATGCAAAGAGAAATATATATCTACGCTTTTCAAGTCACTATTAGTTGATGCTTCTCTCTTGACCATGTTACATGGAATAATATATACAGGCCCAGAATTAATAGATTTGAATGATGTGAAGTAAAAATAGGAGACAGAAGTCCTAGAAATAATGACTGAGAGATTTTTTTAGAAAGAGAAACGATGACTACACAGATTTGTATGTAAGATAGTTGTCTGAAAGAATCTCTTTCTTACTTTATCTAAAATGTTTATTTCTTAAATCAGTGACTAGCAACTCACCTGTACTATCTTAAGGCCCATTTATGACCATCCATTTTTTTTAAATAAGAACAACTGCTTTATGAATATCCTTGTACTCTGGAGGCAAAACATAGCTTTGTCACTTACTAATGGAATTCAAGTGCTAAAACAGAAGTGAAATCATGGATTTGGTGGAGAAATAGAACAGTTGCCTCTACTGATAAGTGTCTTCAAAGAAATTTATTCACAGGTTGTTAAAGAATGCTATCAGAGTACTCTAAAAAGAAAGAAGAATATAATAGCTCTTTCTAAAAGAAGAGATAGGAAATATGATCAAAGAAGGAAATTGATGGTGAGGTTCAGCAAAGAAAATCTATTCATCATACAATATTTTTTGAACCACACGAATAAAAAGAGACACCAAATCAAGGTTTCTGTATAATTTCCAAAGCCAATATTTCTTATCCTGTTATCTTTTGTTGCTTTTATTCAAAAGTAAAGATGTTCCTCTTTTGGTAGCAAGCACCACAGGTGGAGCAGTGTTAATTCTGGCTCTTTGTGTGAACTTCAGAACATGAAAGGAAATAAAATAATGGTCCACATTCGACTCTACTAAGCATTGACACTGAAAATGGTGAAGAATATGTTTCAGAGCCCCTGACCATCAAAATGCTTAGCTCTCAAGACTGGAAGAGGACATTTATATTTCTACCTACCTCATTAACTACTGTTCTCAGAAATATATGCAATTTTAAAATATTAAGCCATCCACTATCATTACAAGGAAGATAGAATAAATAAATTCTTGAATGAAAGTGAGCATATTTCATCTTTGCTAAATGGAGGTGTATATGTCCTGAACAGTAGTAATGACAATTTATTTTTAATATTCTCACAAAAAGGAGCAATCAGGTTGCAAATCAAGAGGGAAACAAAGACATTCATCTCCCCAGGTTGAAATGAAGAAGCCAACGAGAAATCAACATGACTATTAACCAAAGAGAATGAGCATGTAACAGAAGTGCCTGTGTGTTCTGAAGGAGGGGTGAATGCAGCAAGGGGTGGGGGTGGGAGTGGGGAGTGAGCATATATAACTAAATTTCTGCTTCTGAATTTCAGACATAAATCACAGAACTTGGTTTTACTTCCATCAGTTAGAAGAAAAATATACAAGTATATTTTGTGTGTGTCTATATATATATATATATATACACACACATATATATGTATATATACAAGTATATTGTATAGAGGAGACTACCACAAGCCCAGACCAACAAAATTGTTGCTCACTCGCTAAGTCCTGTCCAACTCTTTGCGATCCCATGGATGGCAGCACGCCAGACTCCACTGTCCTCCACTAGCTCCCAGAGTTTGCTCAAATTCATGTCCATTGAGTTTGTGATGCCATCTAACTATCTTATCCTCTGCCATTCTCTTCTCCTTTTGCCTTTCCTCTGTCCCAGCATCAGGGTTTTTTCCAATGAGTTGGCTCTTGCCATCAGGTGCCCAAAGTATTGGAGCTTCAACTTCCGCATAATACAGTTAAATAGTTATTAAGAACTATTGGATTCATAGAATGAGCAGCTATGCTACTGGAAGATGAGGCTGGTAGGAAGACCTTATAACAGGAATATGCAAGGGCACTGAAGAATATGTTCAGACAATAATTAATAGCCGCAAGGCACAAACCCAGTTCAGTCTCCAACTACATGAACTCAATCCCTATGCAAAAGGTGCAGCAAAGTAAGATTTGCAACAATTTCCAGGCTCCTACTCCTAGATTCCATTTACCTCAGTCTCTGTATTCCTATACAAGATTAGTATCATGCATGTGAAGCCTGAAAGGTACATGAAGAAGCAATTAAATAAAAAATCCACTGTCAAGAGTAATCAACAAAATCTCAGACACAGATATGACTGAGATGTCTAAGTACTAGACAGGGAATTAAAAACAACTACACTTAAAATGCAAAATGGGAAAGTTGTACAGCATGCATGAACACATGGGAAGTTTAGCAAAGAGAGAGAAACTATAAGAAAAAAACAAAAAGGAAATGCTGTAAGTAAAAAATACAGTGAAAGTGAGGTCGTTCAGTCGTGTCCGACTNCTACCACAAGCCCAGACCAACAAAATTGTTGCTCACTCGCTAAGTCCTGTCCAACTCTTTGCGATCCCATGGATGGCAGCACGCCAGACTCCACTGTCCTCCACTAGCTCCCAGAGTTTGCTCAAATTCATGTCCATTGAGTTTGTGATGCCATCTAACTATCTTATCCTCTGCCATTCTCTTCTCCTTTTGCCTTTCCTCTGTCCCAGCATCAGGGTTTTTTCCAATGAGTTGGCTCTTGCCATCAGGTGCCCAAAGTATTGGAGCTTCAACTTCCGCATAATACAGTTAAATAGTTATTAAGAACTATTGGATTCAGTAGAATGAGCAGCTATGCTACTGGAAGATGAGGCTGGTAGGAAGACCTTATAACAGGAATATGCAAGGGCACTGAAGAATATGTTCAGACAATAATTAATAGCCGCAAGGCACAAACCCAGTTCAGTCTCCAACTACATGAACTCAATCCCTATGCAAAAGGTGCAGCAAAGTAAGATTTGCAACAATTTCCAGGCTCCTACTCCTAGATTCCATTTACCTCAGTCTCTGTATTCCTATACAAGATTAGTATCATGCATGTGAAGCCTGAAAGGTACATGAAGAAGCAATTAAATAAAAAATCCACTGTCAAGAGTAATCAACAAAATCTCAGACACAGATATGACTGAGATGTCTAAGTACTAGACAGGGAATTAAAAACAACTACACTTAAAATGCAAAATGGGAAAGTTGTACAGCATGCATGAACACATGGGAAGTTTAGCAAAGAGAGAGAAACTATAAGAAAAAAACAAAAAGGAAATGCTGTAAGTAAAAAATACAGTGAAAGTGAGGTCGTTCAGTCGTGTCCGACTCTTTGCAACCCCCAAGAGACTGTAACCTACTAGGCTCTTCTGTAAATGGGATTTTCCAGGCAAGAGTACTGGAGTGGGTTGCCATTTCCTTCTCCAGAGGATCTTCCCAACCCAGGGATTGAACCCAGGTCTCTTGCATTGTAGGCAGATGTTGCATGAACACATGGGAAGTTTAGCAAAGAGAGAGAAACTATAAGAAAAAAACAAAAAGGAAATGCTGTAAGTAAAAAATACAGTGAAAGTGAGGTCGTTCAGTCGTGTCCGACTCTTTGCAACCCCCAAGAGACTGTAACCTACTAGGCTCTTCTGTAAATGGGATTTTCCAGGCAAGAGTACTGGAGTGGGTTGCCATTTCCTTCTCCAGAGGATCTTCCCAACCCAGGGATTGAACCCAGGTCTCTTGCATTGTAGGCAGATGCTTTACCATCTGAGCCACCAGGGAAGTAAAAAATACAGTAACAGATGAGAATTCTTTCAACAAGTTCATTGGTAGATTTAAGACAACTAAGGAAAGAAGTGAACTTTAAAAGAGGTCAGTAGAAACCAGCCAAATTGAAACAGAAATAGAAAAGGTCAATTTGTTTTTAAAAATGGAATCACAAAGAAAATTAAGGAAGATTTTAAATTGAATGGAAATGAAAACATTAGCTTATCAAATCTCATAGGATGACTGTAAAGTAGTGCTGAAGACAAATCCAT
>SJXQ01010276.1:0-56122 GCA_006408695.1 Aepyceros melampus
CTATCTGCTGAGGATGAAGCCACAAACTCATGTCCCCATGGAATCTCCACCCTAGCAGGAAAGGCAGGTTCAAATAAACCAGCCAACCACTATGTTGTGTTTCCTAACTTTGGTAGAGAAGACCTGGGAATTTTAGATTCTGGAGAAAAAAAGCAAGATAAAGCCTTAAAAATGCACACCCTGAATTAACCTAAGCAAGCCTTTTCCCAGTGATTTTATTCTCAGCATAAGGAAATGTAAGGCACAGGGATGTGCATGGACTTAGTCAAGGAGGGTCACATGGTTCTTCGGCAGCAGAGACAGATCTTCAACTCCATTTCTTCCTTGAATGTTGTCTTCATTCTTCTAAAATCTGACAACTCTCAGGCAACTCATTTATGGTACAGCCTTGACTGTGATCAGGGTCTCTCCTTCCTCTAGCTTTATATGACTGAAATATCACAGTGTGTTCTTATATACTGCAGGCTTCCCTGGTGGCTCAGATGGAAAAGAATCCATCCACCTGCAATGCAGGAGACCTGGGTTCGATCTCTGGGTTGGGAAGATCCCCTGGAGGAGGGAAAGGCTACCCACTCCAGTATTCTAGCCTGGAGAATGCCATGGACAGAGGAACCTGATGGGCTATAGTCCATGGTGTCGCAGAGTCAGACATGACCGAGCAACTAAGCACAGCACAGCACGTGTATACAGCAAAATGAGTATATGTTACTTACATATGTAAAGGGCTTCCCTAATAGCTCAGCTGGTCAAGAATCTGCCTGCAATGTAGGAGACCCTGGTTCAATTCGTGGGTTGAGAAGATCCCCTGGGGAAGGGATAGGTTACCCAGGATTCTTGGGCTTCCCTGGTGACTCAGATGATAAAGAATCTGCCTGCAATGCTGGAGACCTGGGTTTGAACCCTGAGTTGGGAAGATCCCCTGGAGGAGAGTATGGCAACCCACTCCAGTATTCTTGCCTGGAGAATCCCCATGGACAGAGGAGACTGGCGGGCTACAGTCCATGGGGTCGCAGAGTCAGACATGACCGAGCAACTAAGCACAGCACACAGCACATATGTAAAATGATTAGCTAACACCTCCAACCCATGATTGTTACTGTTTATATTTTGTAGGGAGAACATCTAAGATCTACTCTCTTAGGAACTTTCAAGCTATAAGAAGGACTGTAAGCTATAATAACCATACTGTACATTAGAGCCCCAGAACTTATGCATCTTATAGCTGAAAATTTGTTTTCTTTGAACAATGTCTCCATTACACGCAACCGCCAACCTAGGGGAACCACCATTCTAGACTCTGTGCCTCTGAGAGACTCTGTGCCTCTCACATTTTTACCCATTCATTCACATCTTTTTCCATTCATTCATATGGACACTTAGATTGTCTCCATATCTTGGTTACTGTGAATTATGCTGCAGTGAACATGGGATACAGATAAAATCAACTCAGAATGAATTAAAGGCTTGAATGTAAGACCTGAAACAATAAAACTCCTAGAAGAAAATATAGGGGGTAAACACATGAGGATAGATCTTGGTGATGGTTTTTGGACTTGACAACAAAAGCAAAGTCAACAAAAGCAAAAATTAATAAGTGAGACTGAATCAGTGTCTTTTTCATAGTAATCATGTAAGATTATTTGCATGAGGTCGAGTGTGTGGTCCAAAGCCCAGCTGATTTGCCAAACTGTGGTTTAGCCAGAGTGGTCAGCTTCCTGTAAAGGGCATTGCTCAGGAGAGTCCCTGAATTGCTAGAGGAGAAATGATTTTAGAAGGCAGGACTCTAAAAGATAGCAGCATTTACTGGGCCTCCTTCTCATCTCTTCTCATTTGACGTATTTCTGACTGCTGCTCTGGTTATGTGAAATGCTGATTGGCAGGAGAGCTAAACCAGGGACGTGTTCTGAATGGACACCTTTGCCATAATGATTACAAGTGTTCGTGTGAGATTTCTGTTAGAAAAACAATCTGAATGGAGACTTACATTTGGCACATCATCTCTGAGTCTGTGATTTACAGCACCTCTGTGGGGGTCTGGATGTGCAAACTGGTGCTAAAGGCAGAGAAGAAGACAAGGTGCCCCCTCAAGCCTTTGCTTGTGTCATCGCCCATCTGCGGTGCCTTCCTTCCTCTGTTCATTACCAAATCCACTTTTCTGAGTCCTCCTTCTCAGTGGGCCAGACTACTCTAGCCCTGGCTGAGCTCCCCTCCCTCTGAAGTACTGTTCCTTCAAGGTTCTTAAAACACTCTTTTTGTTCTAGTTTAAACCAGGGTTTCTTAACCTCAGCATTGTTGACATCTGAGGCTAGACGATCCTTTGCTGTCCTGTGCATCCTATGATGTTTAGCAGCCTCTTTAGCCTTTGTTCACTACATGCCAGAGCATTGCATCCAAGCCATGATGATCAGAAATGTTTCCAGGATGTCCCCAGTGTTCTAGTGGTTAAGAATCTGCCTGCCAATGCAGGGGACATGGGTGCAATCCCTGGTCAGGGAGCTAGGATCCTGCATGCTGTGGGGTAACTAAGACCGTGTGTGACAACTCCTGAGCCCGTCTGTTGCCGTGACTGAAGCCGCACACTCTAGAGCCCGCGTGACCCCCCATGGGAGCAGCCCCCGCTACGGCACTGCATCTAGAGGGCAGCCACCACTCGCTGCAACTGCAGAACGCCAGCACGCAGTTAGAGACCAGTACAGCCAGGGATAATTGGCCAGTTAATTCAAAAATAGTTCCAGGCACAGCTGGATGTCTTTTGGGGAATAAAGTCACCCAGGACTGAGAAGCATTGATTTAAACTCTCATGCATGTATTAGCAGCAATAGCAGCAGGAGTGCATTAGGCATTTCTGTACCGGGTACTTTGCCAAGGGCTTTCCACAGTCTGTCACTCTTGATCCTTAGGTAAGGAATATTGCATAAAGTATCCTGCCGCTGCTGCTGCTAAGTCACTTCAGTTGTGTCCGACTCTGTGTGACCCCATAAGTGGCAGCCCACCAGGCTACCCCGTCCCTGAGATTCTCCAGACAGGAACACTGGAGTGGGTTGCCATTTCCTTCTCTAATGCATGAAAGTGAAAAGTGAAAGTGAAGTCTCTCAGTCATGTCCAACTCTCAGTGACTCCATGGACTGCAGCCTTCCAGGTTCCTCCATCCATGGGATTTTCCAGGCAAGAGTACTGGAGTGGGGTGCCATTGCCTTCTCCAATAAAGTATCCTAGCCCCACTGTATGCATGGGAAAACTGAGTCTAACTTGCACAAGGTCACAGAGCTGGAAAGTGATGAGGGGGCTGAGATGCAAAAACATTCCTCCAGACCCAGAGCAGATACTTATTGGAAAAAAAAAAAAAAAAAACTTCTCTAATGCATGAAAGTGAAAAGTGAAAGTGAAGTCTCTCAGTCATGTCCAACTCTCAGTGACTCCATGGACTGCAGCCTTCCAGGTTCCTCCATCCATGGGATTTTCCAGGCAAGAGTACTGGAGTGGGGTGCCATTGCCTTCTCCAATAAAGTATCCTAGCCCCACTGTATGCATGGGAAAACTGAGTCTAACTTGCACAAGGTCACAGAGCTGGAAAGTGATGAGGGGGCTGAGATGCAAAAACATTCCTCCAGACCCAGAGCAGATACTTATTGGAAAAAAAAAAAAAAAAACTTTAAAATTTTGTATTGGGTTATAACCAGTCAGGAGAAGGGAATGGCAACCCACTCAATATTCTTGCATGGAGAATCCCATGGACAGAGGAACCTGGCAGGCTACAGTTCATGGGGTCACAAGAGTTGGACACAACTTAATGACTAAACCATCACCACCAGAACCAACCAGGGGCTTCCCAGGTGGCACTAAGTGGTAAAACCTGCACGCCAGTGGAGGAGAGGTAAGAGACACAGGTTCAATCCCTTGGTTGGGAAGACTCCCTGGAGGAGAGCACGGCAACCCACTCCAGTATTCTTGCCTGGAGAATCCCATGGACAGAGGAGCTGGGCAGTCTGTGGTCCATAGGGTCCTGTAGAGTCGGACACAGCTGAGGCAACTTGCCGCACACGCACATAGCCAATCAGAGCAGGTCCTTAAAACCGCCATTCTGCCCTCTTGGTTTCTGTGTCTGCCAGCAGCCCCATAGCCACGTGTTGGTTTTTTCCCCCGTGGGCACTGGTAAAAAAGCAGTAGTTTTTCCAGCACTCAGTGAGCCAGACTTTTTTAACACCTCAAAGCCTAAACCAGTCAGCTGACGCCCCCTCCTCAGACATGTGGGTCTCAGGTCCTTGGGGCCCCTCTGCTAAGTCCAGAAATCCAGAACCAGCTGTGTGGTAGCCCTTCCTCAGAGATCTAAGTTACTCCTCAGCAGGGGCTCTCTTCAGGTGTCTAAATTTTAATAATCTCAGCCTCTTCTCTTTGTCCCCCAGCCCAGGAGAGTAGCTGCTTCCTGCATTTGTTGCCTCTGTGCTACTTTCTTATTTTCCTTCTGGCTTTTTAGTTACCTAGTTAACAGTTGTTCATGCCCAACTAGCAATCCTTATATTAAACTGTCTCTATTGTGAAATAGGGCTTCCCTAGTGGCTGAACAGTAAAGAATCTGCCTGCTAATGCAGAAGACAGGGTTTGATCCCTAGGCTGGGAAAACCCCCTGGAGAAGGAAATGGCAACTCACTCTAGTATTCGTGCCTGGAGAATCCTATGAATGGAGGAGCCTGGCGGGCTACAGTCCATGGGGTCGCAAAACAGTTGGACACGACTGAGTGACTAAAACAACCAACAACAACATTGTGAAATACCTGGTGTGGCTTCTGTGTCTTGACTGGACCCTAAGCAAGACAGATTCTCCCCAGTACTTATCAAGCTGCTAAGTGAAAAGTGAAAGTGAAGTCGCTCAGTTGTGTCCAACTCTTCGCTACCCCATGGACTGCAGCCTACCAGGCTCCTCCGTCCATGGGATTTTCCAGGCAGGAGTATTGGAGTGGGTTGCCAGTGCCTTCTCCATACTTATCAATATTCACTGCTAAATACCCTCAGAGACCAAGGGCACAGCTGAATATATTTATTTTATGTAACTCAGGTGATTAGC
Source organism: Aepyceros melampus (assembly GCA_006408695.1). Classification (NCBI taxonomy): domain Eukaryota; kingdom Metazoa; phylum Chordata; class Mammalia; order Artiodactyla; family Bovidae; genus Aepyceros; species Aepyceros melampus. The sequence goes on from SJXQ01010276.1 coordinate 5,063, forward strand.
ATGTATATTCAGAGTTTTGAATGTGGCTCCTGGGAATTGTGATATTTATAAGAATGTTAACATATTTAATCTTATTATGAAGAGAAATAAAATAGAGACTCTGGTACAAGCAACGATGAAGATTTACCACCTGATGTTATTCTGTTTCTTGTGGGGCCTCTGAACCTGCAGTAATAGGCAAAACCACTGGAGAGACAACAGAATCTATATGAAATGAACTTTTTAAAAAGGTACACTTAATACAGCAATAAACCATTGGTAGGAAATTAAAGTGAAACAGGAGAATGGGATTTCCTTGGGGGAACTTTGGATCAGCACACTAAGGGATTTCTTCAAGAAAAGAAATTGATGGGGAACCAAGGCTAAGATGATAAATCCCACTGGTTTTTTTTTGATTAACAAATGCTTTTTCCCTCAAGTGATGGGATATGAACATTAATGAGTTTTAATCATGGAGAAAGCACACTTCATGCTTATATCCCCAACACTGCAGTTTTAATAACTTTTCCAGGTACCGTGCTATGCCTCCAGACTCTCTGAGGGCTTCAATCACATAGTTTCTGTAATAATCCTCACCTTGATTCAAAAGGCTAACCTGATACCTAAAACATCCTAAATTATGTCAAGCCATTTCCATGTTACCTGCTCCCAAGGGTTTCCATAAGCTCCCTAGAGGAGTAGGAATCAAAGATTTACATAGACAGCACCTTCCTGAGGGGTGATCCCAGTTCCTCAACTTGAGTCATGGGATCCCGGCAGCCCCACAGTGATTGCAGGCCCATCAGGGGCCCCTCATTGCTCCAACAGCTGCTCAGACCTCCCCACAGAGACCTTGCTACTCTGACGAATGAGGACTTCTTGGGGGATTAACCAAGGTTTCCCCACAAGTCTTGTCATTACTCCCATAACATTTCTTCTTTTCCCTTGTGTATGTGTTAATCACTCAGTTGGGCTCAACTCTTTGCAACCCTGTGGACTGTAGCCCTGCAGGCTCCTCTATCCATGGAATTCTCCAGGGAGCTACCAAACCCATCTGCTGCCCAGCTCCAGATTCCTTTTCATGCAGCGAAAAAATCTTTGTTTGCTTGGTAGGGTATAAGACTATTCAGATAAGTAGTGTTCCTGTTACTTGCAACCAGATATTTCAGCCAAAACGATGCCAGCTGGTTTTGATTGTATCAGATTGGTCGGTCAATTCACTTTAACCAAAGAAACAAAAACACCTGTCAACTAAATGCGTTTGTACATCTTAAGTACTTCAGTTGTGTCTGACTCTTTGTGACCCTATGGACTCTAGCATACCAGGCTCCTCTGTCCATGGTATTTTCCATGCAAGCATACTGAAGTGGGTTGCCATTTCCTCCTCCAGAGGATCTTTCAGACCCAGGGATCACATTTCCTGTGTTGGCAGGCAGATTCTATACCACTATTGCCAGCTGGGAACAAAATAAATTTGTTGTGTGAGCAATTGCATTGAGCAGCTACAAACACATTTTGATTTCAATCTTTGGCCATGCTGAACAGGGTTGCTTGGGAGCCAGCACCAGCAGGCTTTATGTGACCTTCCACTGGATGAGAAGATGCTATAGAAAGCATCATACAGTCATGAGTGGTTCCATATTTCATCCGGTTTTCAATTTTAACAGTCTTGCCATGTGTCGTTTTTTTCTGATAAGGAGACGCCCACTTTTTCACAGTTTAGAACAAAACGTTGCTAATTACATTAACCATACTATTTTCTGATCATTAGTAATAGTCTTTTCCCTCTATCATTATCTTTTTTTATATTCTAATTGTATCATTCTTTTGAAAGTTCTTTATTTTAAGATACTTTAAAATTGGGGGTAGAAATAGATGCAGTATAAATACAGATTTTCATACATACATAATTTGGTTAAGATTACACAATAATTTAAGGTGACTGCAGTCTTTTTTGAAGGACTGATTTAAAATAATAGGAATTCTTCTTATTATTCTGTGGAGCTTCTCTTTTATGCCATCTATTCTTTCATGTTTTCCATCCAGGAAACAGCACTGCAAATTTCTGCAGAAATGATGAAATTAGATGGCTGGATTGCTCCCTACAGAGCTGGTTTCAAGGTTTTTATGTGTTTTTTTTTCTCTAGGGAACAAATGGCATTGATGTCAAAATAGTACTTATTTTCTCAACTCAGGAATGAATCAAAAACATTGCTGTTTTTGATGACCAAACTGTCACAAACTGTTTCAAATATCTTTTGAACTTCTGTGTTTTTTAATTCACTGTTTGCTCTTTGAAAATAAGACTATGAAAATTCAAGTTTGAAAATATCTAAGGGCTTTGACATAGCTGACTTAAAGAAACAAAAAAGTTTTAAAGCTCATAGTCAGAAAGGTGGAAAAGTAGGAGACTTTTCTCCAAGAAACTAAAAGGTACAGGTTGCCAATGTGGAATGACCTTTATGTTCCTTCTCATAGAAAGTTAACATTCTGGTTTCCAGGGAATTATAGTAAGATTTGTTGTTTTCTCATTGCCAGCCATTATGCTAAGAAGTTTGCGAACACTCATCTCACTATTTCTATAAGAAGTCCGTAAAATGAAAAACACAGTAAATTAAGTCCTTTCTTTGAGGAAGGAAAATACGTAATCTAAAGGAATGTCCCTTTAAGAGGGGCATCAACTTTAAGAAAGAAAACTATAAAGAAAAATACTTCTGAAAGAACTTTGTACAGATGCTATGTTCTAAAGGTCTTATTCACTGCTGGCAAAGTAGCTGAATCAAAGCCAGATATCCACAGTCCCCTTGTTGATCCTAAGTAGGAAAAATTGATTACATCACCTCCTCTATCAAAGTGACCCTTCCTAGTGATGCTTTCCTCCTGGTCCCGAGAAACTCATGATGTTAAAAAATTTTATTAAGAAAATCTGCTTTTACAAACATGTGTCTAGATGTCAAGATTTAAAAAGCATGTTTTAATAATTGTAGCAAGTCATTAATATAAGTTGAATATATCATGAGTCATTTTACATGTAACTGAACTTAAAATGAATTTGACTTTCTTTTCTCTCTCCCTTTCGTCTCCTGTCTAAAACGAAATTCAACATTCTTTAACACCATAAGAAAATCAAAATAGTCTGGTATTTTAGATGACAGTCATTTTGTCATCTTCTGCCTGCACTGGTTCAAAATAGATGTTAAGATACCTCTGGCAATCATCTAAAACAGCACAATTCATTTTTGCTTTTAATTGAATATATTTTTTTGCTGTTGTGCAGTTGCTCAGTTGTGTCCAACACTTTGTGACCCCATGGACTGCAGCACTCCAGGTTTCCCTGTCCTCCACTATCTCCTGGAGTTTGCTCAAACTCATGTCCATTGAGTCAGTGGTGCCATCCGACCATCTCATCCTCTGTCATCCCCTCTTCCTTCTGCCGACAATCTTTCCCAGCATCAGTCTTTTCCAATGAGTTAGCTCTTCACATCAAGCAGCCAAAGTATTGGAGCTTCAGCCATGCTGAATGAGTCATCAATCCTTCCAATAAAAATCCAGGGTTGATTTCTTTTAGGATTGACTGGTTTGACCTCCTTGCTGTCCACGGAACTCTCCAGAGTTTTTTTTCCAGCACCATAATTGAAAAGGATCAATTCTTCAGCACTCTGCCTTCTTTATGATCTCTCACATCCTTACATGACTACTGGAAAAACTGTAGCTTCTACTAGACAGGTCTTTGTTGGCAAAGTAATGTCTCTGCTTTTTAATATGCTGTCTAGGTTGGTCATAGCTTTTCTTCCAAGGTGCAAGTGAATTTTAATTTCATGGCTGCAGTCAGCATCCACAGTGATTTTGGAGCCCAAGAAAATAAAGTCTGTCACTGTTTGCATTGTTTCCCCATCTATTTGCCATGAAGTGATGGGGCTGGATGCCATGATCTTAGTTTTTTGAATGTTGAGCGTCCCTTTTTTAAATTTAATTAATTAATTTTACTTTACAATATTGTATTGGTTTTGCCATACATTGACTTGAATCCGCCATGAGTGTACATGTGTTCCCCATCCTGAATCCCGCTCCCACCTTCCTCTCCATCCCATCCCTCTGGGTCATCCCAGTCCACCAGCCCTGAGCACCCTGTATCATGCATCAAACCTGGACTGGAGTTCATTTCACATATGATAATATACATGTTTCAATGCCATTCTTCCATATCATCCTGCCCTCCCTCTCTCCCACAGAGTCCAAAAGTCTGTTCAATACATCTGTGTTTTTTGCTGTCTTACATACAGGGTTATCATTATCTTCTTTCTAAATTCCATATATATGCATTAGTATACTGTATTGGTGTTTTTCTTTCTGGTTTACTTCACTCTGTATAATAGGCTCCAGTTTCATCCACCTTATTAGAACGGATTCAAATGTATTCTTTTTAATGGCTGAGTAATATTCCATTGTGTATCTGTACCATAGCTTTCTTATCCATTCGTCTGCTGATGGACATCTAGGTTGCTTCCATGTCCTGGCTATTATAAACAGTGCTGTGATGAACACTGGGGTACAAGTGTCTCTTTCAATTCTGGTTTCCTCAGTGTGTATGCCCAGCAGTGGGATTGCTGGGTCATAAGGCAGTTCTATTTCCAGTTTTTTAAGGAATCTCCACACTGTTCTCCATAGTGGCTGTACTAGTTTTCATTCCCACCAATAGTGTAAGAGGGTTCCCTTTTCTCCACAGCCTCTCCAGCATTTATTGCTTGTAGACTTTTGGATCGCAGCCATTCTGACTGGCATGAAATGGTACCTCATTGTGGTTTTGATTTGCATTTCTCTGATAATGAGTGATGTTGAGCATCTTTTCATGTGTTTGTTAGCCATCTGTATGTCTTCTTTGGAGAAATGAGTGATTAGTTCTTTGGTCCATTTTTTGATTGGGTCATTTATTTTTCTGGAATTGAGCTGCAGGAGTTGCTTGTATATTTTTGAGATTAATTCTTTGTCTGTTGCTTCGTTTACTATTATTTTCTCCCATTCTGAAGGCTGTCTTTTCACCTTGCTTATAGTTTCCTTTGTTATGCAGAAGCTTTTAATTTAATTAGATCCCATTTGTTTATTTTTGCTTTTATTTCCAATATTCTGGAAGATGCGTCATAGATGATCCTGCTGTGGTTTATGTTGGAGAGTGTTTTGCTATGTTTTCCTCTAGGAGTTTAATAGTTCTGGTCTTACGTTTAGATCTTTAATCCATTTTTATTTTAATTTTGTGTAAAGTGTTAGAAAGTGTTCTAGCTTCATTCTTTTACAAGTGGTTGACCAGTTTTCCCAGCACCACTTGTTAAAAAGATTGTCTTTTCTCCATTGTATATTCTTGCCTCCTTTGTCAAAGATAAGGTGTCCATAGGTGCATGGATTTATCTCTGGGCTTTCTATTCTGTTCCATTGATCTATATTTCTGTCTTTGTGCCAGTACCATACTGTCTAATGACTCTGGCTTTGTAGTAGAGCCTGAAGTCAGGCAGGTTGATTCCTCCACTTCCATTCTTTTTTTTCTCAGGATTACTTTCATTATTCAAAGTTTTTTGTATTTCCATACAAATTGTGAAATTGTTCTAGTTCTCTGAAAAATACCGTTGGTAGCTTGACAGGGATTGCATTGAATCTATAGATTGCTTTGGGTATTACACTCACTTTCACAATATTGATTCTTCTGATCCATGAACACAGTATAGTTCTCCATCTATTTATGTCCTCTTTGATTTCTTTCACCAGTGTTTATAGTTTTCTATATATAGGTCATTTGTTTCTTTAGGTAGATATATTCCTAAGTATTTTATTCTTTTCATTGCAATGGTGAAAGGAATTGTTTCCTTAATTCCTCTTTCTGTTTTCTCATTGTTAGTGTATAGGAATGCAAGGGATTTCTGTGTGTTAATTTTATATCCTGCAACTTTACTATATTCATTGATTAGCTCTAGTAATTTTCTGATGGAGTCTTTAGGGTTTTCTATGTAGAGGATCATGTCATCTGCAAACAGTGAGAGTTTTACTTCTTTTCCAATCTGGATTCCTTTTATTTATTTTTTTTTTTCTGCTCTGATTGCTGTGGCCAAAACTTCCAAAACTATGTTGAATAGTGAATAGTGAATGTTGAGTTTTAAGCCAGCTTTTTCTCCTCTTTTACCTTCATCAAGAAGCTCTTTTGTTCCTCATCGCTTCTGCCATTAGAGTGGTATCATCTGCATATCTGAGGTTGTTGATATTCCTCCCAGCAATCTTGATTCCAGCTTGTGCTTCATCCAGCCCAGTATTTCACATGATGTACTCTGCATATAAGTTAAATAAGCAAGGTGGCAATATACAGCCTTGAGGTACTCCTTTCTCAATTTTGAAGCAGTCCATTGTTTCATGTCTGGTTCTAACTGTCGCTTCTTGACCTGCATACAGGTTTCTCAGGAGACGGATAAGGTGGTTTGATTTAATATTTTTATAGATTATACTCCATTTAAAGTTACTATAAGACATTAGCTATATATGTTATGCTGTTATCAGTTCAGTTCAGTTGCTCAGTTGTGTCCAACTCTTTGCGACCCCATGAATAACTCACATCCATCGAGTCAGTTATGCCATCCAGCCATCTCATCCTCTGTCGTCCCCTTCTCCTCCTGCCCCCAATCCCTCCCAGCATCAGGGTCTTTCCAATGAGTCAACTCTTTGCTTGTGCTGTATAATATATCCTCGTGTCTTCTTTATTTAATCCGCTTCCCCTCTCTTGCCCCAGCCCCCTACCCTCTCCCCACTGGTAACTACTGTTTCTCTGCATCTGTGGGTCTGTTTCTATCTTGTTATCTTCATTGATTTGTTTTATATTTTAGACTGCATATATGAGTGAAGAACATACGGTATTTGTCTTTCTCTGTCTAACTTATTTCACTAAACATAATATCCCCCAGCTTCATTCATGCTGTTGTAAATAGCAAACTGTTATTCATACACACACACACACACACTCACACACACACACACAGCACATCTTTATCTATCCATCTGTGTTGATGGGAACTTGGATTGCTTTCATATCTTGGCTACTGTAAATTATGCTTCTATGAACACTTGGATGTATATTCTTTTTGAATTGGTGTTTTGGTTGTTTTATTATTATTATTATTATTTTGGGGGGATATATACCCAGGAGTGGAATTGTTGGATAATATGTCAGTCCTATTTTTAGTTTTTTGGGAACCTCCATGCTGTTTTCCATAGCAGCTGTGCCAATTTACATTCCTACTAACAATGACAAGTATTAACTTTTCTCCACATCCTTACCAACATTTCTTATTTGTTTTCTAGCCATTCTGACAGGTGTTGGGTGATATCTCATCATAGTTTGAATTTGTACTTCCCTGATGATTAGTGATGCTGAACATCTTTTCATGTGCCTATTGTCCATCTATTTGCCTTCTTTGGAAAAATGTCTATTCAAGTTCCTCGGCTCATTTTTTATTGGATTTTTTTATATTGAGTAGTATGAGCTGTTTATATATTTTGAACTTTTACCCAATAACAAGTATGTCATTTGCAAATATTTTCTCCCATTCAATAGGTCTTTTCACTTTGTTCATAGTTTCCTTCTCTGTGCAAATCTTTTAAGTTCCACTTGTTTGTTTTTGCTTTTGTTTCCCTTGCCTGAGGAAATAGATGCAGAAAAGTATCATTAAGATATGTCAGAGTGTACTGCATATGTTTCCTATAACCAATGTCTTAGTGCTGCTATGAGGATTTACATGTGAAGATGAGTTAAAACCATACCCTTCCCAGTGCCATGTACATGGGAGGGACTTCACTGATGTGGATTGCCTTCCTTCTCTGGGAAAAGAAGTATCTTCTTTTTCTTTTGAGTCTGCTTAGCCAGTGTTCCCCAGACTCTGAGATTCCAAGCTTTGTTTGTACATTAGTCTCCTAGAGTGCCATAGCAAAGTGCCAGACACTAGGTGGCTTAACTAGCAGACATTTATGCCTTACAGATCTGGGGGTTAGAAGTCTGAAATCGAGACTTCAGCTTGTTGGATCCTCCAGAGGGCTCTGAGGGCAGGATCTGCCCTGTGTGCTTCTCCCAGCTCCTGGCAGCCTCAACATTCCCTGCCTTATAGACGGTGCTCTTCCTGTGTCTTCACATCATCTTCCTTCTACATATACATGTCTCTGTGACCAAATTTCCTTTTCTTTTTTATAAGGACCCAGTCTTATTGGACTAGTACTGTCCTAAAAATTTCATTTTAGTTTGCCAACAAAGATCTGTATAGTCAAAACTATGGTTTTTCCAGTAGTCATGTACGAATGAGAGCCAGACCAAAAAGAAGTCTGAAGTCTGAGCACTGAATAATTGATGCTTTCAAATTGTGGTGTTGGGGGATTCTTGACAGTCCCTTGGACTGCAAGGAGATCAAACAAGTCTGAAGGAAATCAACCCTGAATATTTACTGATAAATATTTATCCTGAAGCTGAAATTCTAATACTTTGGCCACCTGATGAAAAGAGCCGACTCACTGGAAAAGACCCTGATGCTGCAAATTATTGAAGGCAGGAGTGACAGAGGATGAGATGGTTGGATGACATCACTGACTCAATGGACATGAGTTTGAGCAAACTCTCGGAGATAGTGGAGGACAGGGAAGCCTGGCATGGGGTCTCAAAGAGTCAGACATGACTTAGCGACTGAACAACAACCTATTAAAATCTCTACTTCCCAACAAAGTCACATCCTAAGGTACTGAAGGTTAGGACTTCAACATATTTTTGCTTGGACACAACTCAACACATAACAGTTTAATTGCTTTTTAAAAAATTGAGTAGCTGATGTACAATTGCTAGTTCTTTGCTTTGTTTTTGTAAAGCCAGGCCTTAAAGTCTTAAAAGCAAAATGCCTGCCATCTATTAATTCCACCATTTCAAATATTTTGAATACTGTAAAAACATAAGGAAAGTTTATTATGCTGGAGCTGCCATAGCTTTCACAATGTTTTACAAAAGAAATCTTAGATGGGAATGTAGGAGACAGAACCATTTGAAGTTTGGGGCTATTTTCTCCACTAAGATAAGACTTGATATGTATTTGTTTACCTGGCATGCTGAGAGTTCTGAGAATGATTAGAAGATTTTATTTGAAGATCAGGGTGCTTATTACTAAACAGCAACAACAGCAAAACCCTTCCTGACTGCCAGTGCTGTAGGGAACTTGTATGAAGCTCATTAAATTCTTGGTAATTTGTCCTACTTATATTTGTAGTTTATGTATTAGTAAGGGCTATAGACAATGTTTGTGTCTCCCCAAATTCATATGTTGAAGCCTTAATTTGCAGTGTGATCCTAGTTAGAGGTGAGGCTTTGGGGAGGTGATAGGTCAAGGAGGAGCCCTTATGAATGAGATTAGTGCCCTTTGAAGAAGAGACTGTAGAGAGATGATTTCTCTCCTGGGCATGAAAGGACACAGCAAGAAGACACCCATTGTGCACACCAGGAAGGAGCTCCCACCAGGAACCAGGGCCTTATCTTGGACTTCACAGCCTTCAGAACTGTGAGAAATAAATATTTGTTGTTTAAGCCACCTAGTCTATAGTATATTGCTAGAGGACTAAGACAATAGGCCAAAATCAAAATTCCCCTTCAAGTTCCTGCTAACACACTTGTAATGTCAGCACACCTTGGTTGGCACACTTTTTCCAGTGCTGGTCAATTTCTTCTCCCAGTGAAGCAGTTTCGAGTACTTTAATTTATCTCTTGGGAGATCCACAGGAGAGTTGAGCTCTAGGCCACCTCCAAATCAGGGAGCAAGTTGTTTAGTCATCAGATTTTCCATGTAGAAAACTTTCATCACTTGTGCATGTCTCTCTCTTTCTGTCTCTCTCTGTTTCTCTCCTCTTTCTATTGTGTATGGGGCTTTGAAACTTTCCAGCAAAAAGTACTGTTAGGTAGACAGCTTATTAGACTCATTTCAGACAGTTTCATAAACAAACATTGTTTAGATCATTTGCCTTCCAAAATAATGATGGCTCCCTTCTCTCTGGCTTAGTTTTCTTCTTTCTCTTGCTAATTATTGTTCATTTCTGTACACTTTGAGTTTTCATCACCTAAAGGAAACATCAGCTTTTTGATGCTATGAGGCAGCTGGCTTGAGACACCTTCTTACTGTGCTTTGATATCAGTGCTATTGCTACTTATACAGTAGAAATGCTGCATTTTAATAGTTTATGTAGCATTTAATTAAGAAATAGAATGTAATGGGATGTGGCTTATGAGACTCATTACCACGCTCTGGAGAGTCCAGTTCGTCTTCTTATGTGTATTTTCACCTTATAGTACATGTCCCTTTAATGAACTTCAGCCCCGGATTTCATGAAATACGTATACCTTTGAATAAAATGCCAACTTTAAAAATAACTGAGATTTCATATGCAAGAAGTGCCAGTCGAGTTTTCTGGTATTATGAACTTGGTATCTGGATTTAATTTGAAATTTGAGTCTGAGTCCCAGTTTCCATGCATGTTCATTTCATCTTTGGGAACTAATTTAGACTGTGACTCACAGTTATTTTTCATATAAAATGAATAGAACAGTACTCATCTTACAGAGCTATTGTAAACATTAAATTATACACAAAAATAAGCTAAAAATGGGTCATAAATCTAAATGTAGCTGCTAAAACTACAAAACTGTTAAGACTCTATCAAAATTTGAAACTTTTGTTTTGAAAATAATACTGTCAAGAAAGTGAGAAGGCAATCCACAGAATGGAAAAAAATCTCACAAACTATGTATGTCATAAGGAACTTGTATCCAGGATACATAAAGAACTCTTACAACCCAAGAAATCAAACATGCATCCACAGAAAACTTATACATAAGTGTTCACAGCACCATTGTAATAACCCCAAAGCAGAAACAAACCAAGTACCATTCAACTGATGAATGAAGAAACAATATGTGGTAATTCATTTAAAGGAATATTATTCACCCCTTAAAAAGAAAGACGTGCTAACCAAACTACAACATGAATGAATTGGGAAAACATTATGCTACATGAAAGAGTCATGAAAAACTGCATATTGTAAGATTTCATTTGTATGAAGCGTCAAAAAGAAGCAAACTTACAGAGAGAAAGTAGAATGGTGGTTGCCAATGGCCTGGATAGGGAGGGAAGAGTGGAAAGAAATGGGGAGGGACAGCCTAGGAGCGTGGAGTTTCTTTATGTGGGAGCCAAAATGTTCTAAGTGATTATGGTTGCGTGTCCTTTGAATATACTAAACCCTCTGAACTATAGGCTTTAAAAGATAAACTTTATCAGTTCAGTTCAGTTCAGTCGCTCAGTCATGTCCGACTCTTTCGACCTCATGAATCACAGCACATCAGGCCTCTCTGTCCATCACCAACTCCCGGGGCTCACTCAGAATCATGTCCATCAAGTCAGTGATGCCATCCAGCCATCTCATCCTCGGTCATCCCCTTCTCCTCGTGCCCCCAATCCCTCCCAGCATCAGAGTCTTTTCCAATGAGTCAACTCTTTGCATGAGGTGGCCAAAGTACTGGAGTTTCAGCTTTAGCATCAATCCTTCCAAAGAAATCCCAGGGCTGATCTCCTTCAGAATGGACTGGTTGGATCTCCTTGCAGTACAAGGGACTCTCAAAAGTCTTTTCCAACACCACAGTTCAAAAGCATCAATTCTTCAGTGCTCAGCCTTCTTTACAGTCCAACTCTCACATCCATACATGATAAACTTTATAGTATGTAAATTATATCTCAATAAAGCTATTAAAAATGATTAAATAGCATTTTTTAGGACCCTACTCCTGCTGCTGCTAAGTCGCTTCAGTCCTGTCCGACTCTGTGCGATCCCATAGACAGCAGCCTACCAGGCTCCCTGGGATCCTCCAGGCAAGAACACTGGAGTGGGTTGCCATTTCCCTCTCCAATGCATGAAAGTGAAAAGTGAAAGTGAAGTCACTCAGTCGTGCCTGACTCTTCGTGACCCCATGGACTGCAGCCTACCAGGCTCCTCCGTCCATGGGATTTTCCAGGCAAGAGTACTGGGGTGGGGTGCCATTGTCTTCTCCATTTTAGGACCCTAGCATACTGTAAATTACATAGCAGGCATGTGGTAAGTTTTAATCTTTTCCCCTGGGCTATGGTGAAGGTCAGAAATGGTGGCAGTAAGGAGATACCCTTCGTCCAAGGTAAGGTGCAGTGGCTGTGCTTTGCTGGAGCAGCCATGAATAGATACCCCACGCCCAAGGTAAGAGAAACCCAAGTAAGATGGTAGGTGTTGCAAGAGGGAATCAGAGGGCAGACACACACCAGTGGTGGCCGGGAGGAGACACCCTGCTTCCGAGGTCAGGGCAGCGGCCGGGAGGAGCTATCCCACGTCCGAGGCCAGTGGCGGCAGGGAGGAGACACACCACATCTGAGGTCTGGGGTGGCCGGGAGAAGCCACCTTGCCCCCAAGACCAGGAGCAGCAGCTGAGAGGAGCCACCCACGCTGGAGGCCAGGGCCGGCGGCCGGGAAGAGCAACCCGAGGAGTGGTGGCTGGGCAGGCACAGGAGGGCCTAGAGGAGCTATCCTACGTTAAAGGTCAGGAACAATGGTGGTAAGGAGATACCCCTCGTCCAAGGTAAGGTGCAGTGGCTGTGCTATGCTGGAGCAGCCGTGAAGAGATACCCCACGCCCAAGGTAAGAGAAACCCAAGTAAGATGGTAGGTGTTGCAAGAGGGAATCAGAGGGCAGACACACTGAAACCATACTCACAGAAAACTAGTCAATCTAATCACACTAGGACCACACCCTTGTCTAACTCAATGAAACCAAGCCATGCCTGCAGGGCAACCCAAGATGGGAGTGTCATGGTGGAGAGGTCTGACAGAATGTGGTCCACTGAAGAAGGGAATGGCAAGCCACTTCAGTATTCTTGCCTTGAGAACCCCATGAACAGTATGAAAAACAATAAATTAGATTTAAAGAAATGACAGATACCACAAATACGACTGAACCTGAGAGGATAAGGGGCTTACACGGGCTCAGCTGTAAGGAGTCTGCCTGTGTGCAGGAGACACGGGTTTGATCCCTGGGTCGGGAAAACCCCCTGGGGGAGGAAGTGGCCGCCGGCTCCAGCATTCTTGGTCGGACAATCCCACGGACAGAGGAGCCTAGGTTCACAGAAAGGCAGACGTTATGGAGCACAAACGCAGGGAAACAGTCTTATTTTGTTGAATGAACTGCCCCGACCCCTCTTCTCGACCCCAGGGCATCCTCCACTATGGTTTTCCTTTTTTCTTTTTTTTGCCACATATCCTTCATCACTTATTCATGTGACAGCAATTTCAGAGTTTTACCTTCTAAAGTGAATACAGAGCTTTCAGTTTTTCCTTTATCGTGGCTGCTTAAGGGTTTTTTTTTTTTTTAGTTGTTGATTTTGAAAATTTGTTTTAGCCTCATGATTGGAGAAAGCAATGGCACTCCACTCCAGTACTCTTGCCTGGAAAATCCCATGGATGGAGGAGCCTGGTGGGCTGCAGTCCATGGGGTCACTAAGAGTCGGACACAACTGAGCGACTTCATTTTCACTTTTCATTTTCATGCATTGGAGAAGGAAATGGCAACCCACTCCAGTGTTCTTGCCTGGAGAATCCCAGGGACAGGGGAGCCTGGTGGGCTGCCATCTATGGGGCTGCACAGAGTCGGACACGGCTGAAGCGACTCAGCAGCAGCAGCAGCAGCCTCATGATACTGTCATGTAAGTATTTAGGTTTGCTATCAAATCTGGGGAAATACTAATCAAATGTCTTTATATTTGTGCTGTAAAACTTCAGGGGATCAGCATTTTGTGTGGCATTTAATCTTATTGTTGTTCAGTTGATAAGTCGTGTCCACCCTTTTCAATCCGGTCTCCCATCCTTCCCCCTTGCCCCAAGCACGCCAGTCTCCCCTGTCCTCCACTGTCTCTCAGAGTTTACTCAAACTCCTCTCCATTGAGGTGGTGATGCCATTCAACCATCTCATCCTCTGTCATCCCCTTCTCCTCCTGCCTTCAGTCTTTCCCAGCATCAGGATCTTTTCCAATGGTTGGCTCTTCACACCAGGTGGCCAAAGTATTGGAGCTTCAGCTTCAGCATGAGTCCCTCCAATGAATATTCAGGACTACTTTCCTTTAGGATTAGCTGATTTGACTTCCTTGTTCACCTTATATTTCTTTTAAATTAATTACACTTGTCAGCCTGTTTGTGATTGCATCCTTGGTGGAGGTGGCCTGTTGTGTGTCTTATGCTGTCTTTGACTGTCAATATTTTCATGTCAAATCAGCAAGAAACTTAAGTGAAGTGAAGTGAAGTCGCTCAGTCATGTCCGACTCTTTGAGACCCCATGGGCTGTAGCCGACCAGGCTCCTCTGTCCATGGGATTTTCCAGGCAATAGTCCTGGTGTGGATTGCCATTTCCTTCTCCAGGGGATCTTCCCAACCCAGGGATCGAACCCGGGTCTCCCACATTGTAGACAGACGCTTTACCGTCTGAGCCACTTTAAACCTTTACCAAAATATTCATGTGATTTGCTATTACACCTTAATTGGATTATCAAATAATTCATGAGCTTTCCTTATTTTGTTTGAAATGTATCGCCTCTTGTTAATGAATTCTGCTATTGGCGTGCTATGAAAATTTTGCTGTAATTTGGGCCTTTCATCAGCATTACTTCCATGGTGTTTCAGACAGTAAAGAATCTGCCTGCAATGCAGGAGACCTGGATTCAGTCTCTGGGTTGGAAAGAATCCCTGGAGAAGGGAATGGCAACCCATTGTACTATTCTTGCCTGGAGAATTCCATGGACAGAGGAGCCTGGCAGGCTATGGGGCATAGCGTTGCAAAAAGTTGGATATGATTGAGTGAGTAATATTTTCACTTTCAGGAAGGACTTCTAGCTTATTTTCGCATGTTTATTCCACATCTTACTATTTGTTTTCCTATGAACTTTTTACTTCGCGTTGGGGGAGAGCTGACTAAGCATGCCGCGATCGTTTCAGGTGGGCAGGACGTGACTCACTCAGTCACACATACATGAACCCCTTCTCTCCCAAGCCCCGCTCCCATCAGGCCTCCACATAACACTGAGAGGAGTTCCACGAGTCCCTTCTCTCTCAAGCCTGCTCCCATCCAGGCCTCCATGTAACACTGAGCAGAGTTCCATATGGTATACAGTAGGTCCTAGTTGGTCATCCATCTTAAATATAGCAGTGTGTACACAGCCTTTCCAGACTCCCTAACGATCGGCTCCCCCATCCTTCCCCCCGGCAACCGTAAGTTCATTCTCTGAGTCTCTTTCTGTCCCATAAGTAAGTTCATTTGTACCATTTCTTTTTAGATCCCACGTGTAAGGCATGCCACTCATGATTTCTCCATCTCTGTCTGACTTACGTCACTCAGTGTGACACTCTTCAGCTCCACCTATGGACCTGCTGCAAATGCCATTTCATTCTTTTTAGTGACCGAGTAACGTTCCGTCGCGTAAGTGTGCCACACCTTCTTCACCCATCGCTCTGTGGGTGGGCATCAAGGTGCTCGTGTCCCAGCTGCTGTGAACAGCGCTGCAGCGGGCACTGGGGAGCGTGCGCCCTTTCAGATCGCGGTTTTCTCTGATGCACGCCCAGGAGTGGGACTGCAAGGTCGTTTGGTAGCTCTGTGTTTATTCTTTTAAGGAGCTTCCATACTGTTCTCTGTAGTGGCTGTACCAGTTTACATTCCCACCAACAGTGTAGGAGGGTACATTGTATCACTTTTGATGAGAAATCTTTCTTAGTTCTTTAATAAATCAGTGTGGAAACAACAAAGGGAGCTTTGCCGCTGCGTGTGCGGCTCAGGGCCTCTGCTCTCCCGTCCCCTTGGGCGGCGCCCGGCCTCAGATGCTGCGGGGGCTGCCGTCCAGCCGCGATGCAAGGGCTGCTCACTGCGGCGGCCTCTTGCAGTTCTCGGCTCTTGGGCGCGGCCGCAGCAGTTGTGGCGCACAGGGTTAGCTGCGGAATCTTCTCAGACCAGGGATTGGACCCAGGTGCCCTGCACAGGCGGGCGAATTCTTAACTGCTGGCCGACCGCGGAGACCCTGTCTCAGTCTTACACTGGAATGTTTAAAAACATATTTCCAAACACTTTTGGGCTTCCCTGGTGGCTCAGATAGTAAAGAATCCTCCTGTAATGCGCAAGACCTGGGTTTGATCCCTGGGTCAGGAAGATCCCCTGGAGGAGGGCAGGGCAACCCACTCCAGTATTCTGGCCTGGAGAATCCCATGGATGGAGGAGCCTGGTGGGCTACAGTCCACGGGGCCGCAAAAAGTTGGACATGACTGAGCTACCAGCACAGCACAGCACAAACATTTTTGCCTGGAGAATCCCAAGGACAGAGGAGCCTGGTGGGCTACAGTCCACGGGGCCGCAAAGAGTTGGACCAGACTGGGTGACTGAGCTGGCAAACCGTGGTTCAGAAAGCAGATCTGTCCTTTAGCAACACACTTGTCCCTTTGAGTGCATTTGGTACATTGTGTGTGTTCAGATTTCTCTCCTGAATTTTTGAAGATCTGTTTAAGAGGGCTTAAAACATGAAATCCATGTTGCGAGGCTTCCACAGCCTTCTACTGGCAAACCGTAGCAAACCATCGTTACTTTTAGATTCTTTGGCGAAAAACGTGAGCTAGTATGGAAGACGCGGCAGCAAGTGAAGAGGGAACTGCCTGCAGAGATTCTGGGAGCTGCCCACGGCCTGGTGTTCTGCGCGTCCACCTGTGGTCCTAAAGATGGGTGCATACTATGCCCTTAACTGTGTGATCCTGTGACCGCCAGTGCTGCTCACGGCCTGGCTGCGGGCATCCGTGTCTTTCCCTTTGCTGAGTAAAGTCACAGGTGGATTGTTTTCTGCCGGTGGAAATGTTCCACACTGCTTGTAACGTTTCCTGTGGCAGTAGCAACGGACAACTCTTGCCAGCCAATCGGGGTTCACCATTTCCAAGCAGCATATACAGCCCCGGAGACATATTTGTGCCTGGTTTATTCACGTATCGCTTTATTTTGTGCATATTCTCATTTATTTTGGTCGAATTTCATGAACTGTTTCAGATAAATGAGTCACATGTGCTTTTACATTTTGAATAGTCTTGAGGGCTCGTGCAAAAACGAATACAGTTCAGAATCTGGTTCTGAAGTGTCCTTAAAAAAAGCTATACATATACCTATACACACCCCACATCTTCTTTCTTCATCTGCTGATGGATACTTAGGTTTCATCTTTTGTCTGTTGTGAAAAATGCTGCAGTGGACACTGGTGTCCTGTGTCTTTTCTAATTGTCTCTGTTTTCTTTGGGTAAATACCCGGAAGTGAAATTGCTAGGTCACATGACAGGCCTATTTTTAATTTCTGGAGGAGCCTTCCTCCTCGCCTCTGCGGTGGCTGCGCCAGTTGACCTTCCTGCCGGCAGCGCGGCAGGCTTCCCTACTCTCTGCATCCTTGCCAGCACTGGTTATTTGTTTACTTTATAACTGTGGTCCTTCTGATAGGGGTGAGGTGGTATTTTTCAGACCTGTTCTGGGGAGGTATCTTCTCTGGGTTCACGTGTGCACTTTGCATCACCTTGGATTTCCCGGGCATTTAGTTCCTGCCCCTTCTTAGCAGCCCGTCGTCTCAGCCCCTGGCGCTGCCCGGGAATGGCAGCTCCGATGCGGCTCGCGCTGTGTCTGTTTTGTGTGGCTTCCAAACTGGAGAATCGGTCGAGTCAGTGCCTCCCATAGCCCAGACAGACGGCCGTCCCTCCGGCTGAAGTTCATCCTTTGTTAATTATCAGTTGACACTGTTGTTGTTATTATTATTTTTTTTTGCCATACAGATTTTTCTTTTTATATGTTTATTTTTCTTTTATGCCAAATTTATCTATCTTTTCTTTTCGTGAGCTGCTGAATTTTGTGTCAAGGTTAGAAACAAGTATCCCATCTCAGTATCATTTTAAAAGTTCCTCTTTTCTTTTAGTCATTTTGTGTTTTTATTTTTTATTCAAGTCTTTATTCTGTATGGAATTTGATTTTAGAGTAAGAGATGAAGCGGGGCTTCCTTGGTGGCTCAGCAGTGAAGAGTCTGCCTGCGATGCCGCAGACGCAGGAGACCCCGGTTCCATCCCTGGTCAGGAAGGTCCCCTGGAGGAGGGCATGGCAACCTACTCCAGTATTCTTCCTGGAGACCCCCATGGACGGAGGAGCTTGGTGGGCTGCGGTCCCCAGGGCCACGAAGAGTCAGACACGGCTGAAGTGGCTGAGCACAGAAGATGACGTCAGGCGCAGTTTTGATTTTTTAGCGTCCTCCATGGTTGCTTAGTTATCCGGCTGTGCTGCGGCTTTGTTGCCACACACGGGCTCTTCTCTAGCTGCAGAGTGTGAGCTTCTTACTGTGGCGCATGGGCTTTAGGCTCCCGGGCTCAGTACTTGTGGCTCCTGGGCTCAGTACTTGCGGCTCTCAGGCTCAGTACTTGCGGCTCTCGGGCTCAGTACTTGCGGCTCCCGGGCTCAGTACTTGTGGCTCCCGGGCCTCAGTACTTGCGGCTCCCAGGCTCAGTACTTGCGGCTTCCAGGCTCTAGAGTGCAGGCTCATAGCTGTGCCGCTTGGGCTTCCTCGCCCCATGGCTCGCGTGGTCTTCCTGGGCCGGGGGTGGATGCAGCGTCTCCCACGCTGGCAGGTGGACTCTGCCGCCTAGGAAGGCCCTGTGTAGTTGCTTTAATGTCCGTCTGTGGCAGAATGTATTTTTGAACAAATTTAATATGCTATCTCTTATCTGTAGAAAATTCTCACATGTCTCAAGCTGTCTCTGGTGGCGCTGCTCTTATCCTTTGTTGGATTTTTACATGTGTTCCAAGTTGTCTGAATGCTCATAACTTAATGATAGGTTTGCTCTCTGGTTCTATTTCCTTTTAGGCAGTGGACTCTTTCTGCAGCCACTTCTCTTGGTTTAGTTTGGGCTGTGCTGGGTTTTGTGGCCGCATGTGGGCTTTCTCCAGCTGGTGCCAGGGCTGCCCACTGTGGGGCTTCTCTTACTGCTGAGCGTGGGCTCTAGGCTCTCAGGCTCCAGCAATTGTGGCAAGAGGGCTCAGCAGTCGCGCGGCTCGGGCTTAGCTGCCCCACGGCATGTGGAATCCTTGCAAACCAGGGATGAACGTGTGTCCCCTGCTTTGGCAGGCGGATTCTCAACCATTGGATCACCAGGGAAGTCCTGGTCCCCTTTCTGTTCAACATTTTCTTAGCTATTTTTATGTATAGCTTTCTTTCCCTGTATAAATGTTACAGTCAGCATAGCTACTTAAAATATCTTCTTAGTATATTTATTCAGATCCAATATATAGATTAATTTAGGAAGAATAACTTGCTTAAAACATTAACACTTCCTGCTCCCTGTAGCAAGGCGTGAGAGTGTGACTGGGAGCTGCGGCAGCCGGGGTCATGGCAGGACAGCCATTTAGAAAGTTTCCTCCCCCTTTGACTGAGTATTAGTTGAAGGAAGGACAGCTGAAACTGTAACCAAAGGGGCATTAGGCTTCCAGAAAAATCACAAGGAAAAACACTGCAAGCAATGGTAGTAGCTGTTGGATGGGGCTCTAATGGAAAGAGTGGAGAGATTCAACCAGTTAACGGGCAAGTTGGAAATGCAGTTCTCCTCCCAGGAGATGGGAGTTTGATCCGTGGGTCGGGAAGATCCCCTGGAGAAGGGCATGGCAACTCACTCCAGTATTCTTGCCTGGAGAATCCCATGGACAGAGAAGCCTGGTGGGCTACAGTCCATAGAGTTGCAAAGAGTCAGACAGAACTGAAGCGAATGAGCACAAGAGATGAGGAAAGGTACAATTTACTTAGCACACAGCACACGAAGT
The DNA here is from genome assembly GCA_006408695.1 of Aepyceros melampus. NCBI lineage: Eukaryota > Metazoa > Chordata > Mammalia > Artiodactyla > Bovidae > Aepyceros > Aepyceros melampus. Next base: position 24,962 of record SJXQ01010276.1, read on the forward strand.
AGTTATAGACAACAGGATTACTTCTTATTTAGAGGGGGTGGCATTCTTGATAAGTATGTTGACTGAAATAAGTCAACATTGAAATGGCGTCACATGAAGCTGCCCATTCCACTGAAGCTGTGAAGTCTTTCATCACGTAAATACTTTGCATGTTTCTCTTTTATTAAACTAACAATACCCACACTAATGATATCTGGTGTCTCTAAAATTTAGTTTCACTGTGCTGGTATAAACATTTCTAAATAAAAATATATAAATGAAAAAAAACCTTCCTATTAAAACAAGAATTATCTCTTCTTTTATTTGTGGTCCTTTTAAGTTTCTCAGTATATTACAACTTTCTTCACATAGATTTTTAAAGACTTTTATTGAAATACAAGTTCACGGAGAAGAATGTCACCATGCTTCCTGTGAGGGTATTTTATCTTAATGCTCATAACCTGCAAGGCAAGTTTTCCAAAGATGGGCCACTAATTACAGTTGAGGCTTAGAGGCAACATCCCTTTAGCGGTGACCTTGTAACAGAATGCAAAGGTTCGCCCCTGTTCCAGCCAGGCAGCACACACTGCCTGTGTGTAATATTGAGTACTCATCTTTGGCAGCTTGACAGATTTTCACAAACTGACCGCACATGGAACCGGCACGCCCAGGCCCCAGGAGCTCTCCCCTGTCCTCCTTCCAACCACTGTCCCCCAAGGAGCCCCTCCCAGTCCCTGGTGGTGTGGGCCCGTCTCTTCTGCGTGTGTGTTTATGGACTTCACGTGGAGACGGTCACAGCCTGTACCTTTCTGCCGGTTTCTTCTACTCAGCATCAGTTTATAAGATTCCCGTCGCTGCCTGGTCGTCCGCTGAGCGACCAAACCACAAGCAGTTTTTCTTTTCTATTAATGGACATCTGGACAATTTCCATTTTTTACTGTTAGAAGTGGTGCTTTTTTCATGCAGATTTTAGAAGTGGTTTTTATAGAGTTCACGTTTAAGGAGTGGAGGAAGTCCTTTCTTTCACTGTGTTTCTGTTTTGTGTACGTGGAAAGGCTGTTGATTTTACCTTTTATGTCCCCAGCCTTCTGCTTGAGCTCACTTTTTCACTCCCCCCCCAGGTATGCAATGGGAACATATGTAGATAATGAGAATTTTGCTTGTTTCTGGACAGTGGAGGCCAAAGAATGGAATTTCATTTAAAGGCATAAATAGCAATGACTGTCTTAAGTCAAATGTATTATATAAAGCTGCTTTTGTAACAGGGAATTATGTTGTTTTAAATAACAATTTTTTAAATTGTGTTAAATCTATGTGTAATATTATTGTGAGTAAAAGTAAAACTTTGATAANTCAACAGTCTATCTTTGTACAATATGTAAATGAAATCCTGATTGCCTACAACAGTTCTTACACATAAGTGCTCAGTATTGAATCACTCCTGCCTTTGCTTCAGGGGAACACTTCCCTGATTAGCATAAAGGGTCACAGTTGAGCATGGTACTATAAACCAGATTGCTTGTTGATCATGATCCAGGTATCTTGTGGGCACTAGAAACAAAACCTTTGAAGGATTTGAATCTGAACTCTTACCCACTAAATCTGCTTCTATGTTTTTTGATAATTAGAAATCACTCAACTAGTTGGAATCTCAGCATCTGTACTAATCATTCAGAAAGTGTTGGTCTTCTGTTGCTTGAAACTCAATGGACAGACTCTTCTAAACAAAGCAACCCTTGAGAGCTCTTTAAGCAGTTAGTTCAGTTGCTCAGTCGTGTGTGACTCTGCAACCCCGTGAATTGCAGCACGCTAGGCCTCCCTGTCCACCAACTCGTGGAGTTAACCCAAACTCTTGTGCATCAAGTTGGTGATGCCATCCAGCCATCTCATCTAATGTCGTCCCCTTCTCCTCCTGCCCCCAATCCCTCCCAGCATCAGAGTCTTTTCCAATGAGTCAACTCTTCACATGAAGTGGCCAAAGTACTGGAGTTTCAGCTTTAGCATCAGTCCTTCCAAGAACACCCAGGACTGATCTTTAGAATGGACTGGTTGGATCTCCTTGCAGTCCAAGGGACTCTTAAGAGTCTTTTTCCAACAACACAGTTCAAAAGCATCAATTCTTCGGTACTCAGCTTTCTTCACAGTCCAACATTGCTCAGTCGTGTGTGACTCTGCAACCCCGTGAATTGCAGCACGCTAGGCCTCCCTGTCCACCAACTCGTGGAGTTAACCCAAACTCTTGTGCATCAAGTTGGTGATGCCATCCACCATCTCATCTAATGTCGTCCCCTTCTCCTCCTGCCCCCAATCCCTCCCAGCATCAGAGTCTTTTCCAATGAGTCAACTCTTCACATGAAGTGGCCAAAGTACTGGAGTTTCAGCTTTAGCATCAGTCCTTCCAAGAACACCCAGGACTGATCTTTAGAATGGACTGGTTGGATCTCCTTGCAGTCCAAGGGACTCTTAAGAGTCTTTTTCCAACAACACAGTTCAAAAGCATCAATTCTTCGGTACTCAGCTTTCTTCACAGTCCAACTCTCACATCCATACATGACTACTGGAAAAACCATAACCTTGACTAGATGGACCTTTGTTGGCAAAGTAATGTCTCTTCTTTTGAATATGCTGTCTAGGTTGGTCATAACTTTACTTCCAAGGAGTAAGCGTATTTTAATTTCATGGTTGCAATCACCATCTGCAGTGATTTTGGAACCCCCAAAAATAAAGTCTAACTGTTTCCACTGTTTCCCCATCTGTTTCTCATGAAGTGATGGGACCAGATGCCATGATCTTCGTTTTCTAAATGTTGAGCTTTAAGCCAACTTTTCCACTCTCCTTTCACTTTCATCAAGAGGCTCTTTAGTTCCTCTTCACTTTCTTTAAGCAGAATGGTTAACAATCTCCAAATTGTAGATGAGAATTAATGGAAGGGAGGTACTAGAGCCATATCTTTTCTACTGGTCCCAGGGTGGTGGTAGTACCTCAGGTACTTAGATGGGCCATGAATCCTAATGCCAGTAGAATAGTGTTGCCTGATTTTGACTATTCCAACTGAATATAGATGTGTGTGTAATTGGTTTTGGGAGTGTTAAATGTTTTCATTCTATTAAGAGCTTTAAGTATTCACCAAAGTTAACACAGCCACTCCTCCCTTAACTCTGCACCATTTGAATTGTTCATGTTTTCCACCAATATCCTACTGTGTGCTTGCTTTGTTGGGCATGGTGGATGCATTGAAGTAAAAACAGCCTGCTTTCTGGTATTGTGAGGGAAACTGACCACATGGTGAGAAAATTGCATTAAAGTATAACAAAGGGCTTTTAAAAGAGTTTGATGTGGTCAAGGGAAGGAAGTGAGGAAGTGTTTGAGCTGACCTAAAACAGGCAAAGTCAACTCTGGATAAAGAGAAAAGGGTGTTTTAGGCAGAGGGAACAGCATAGGTAAAATTCTCAGGACATTGGGGGTCTGGTTGGTATACCATGCATCTGGAATAGAATGATTGGTCATGAGATGAATCTGAAAAGTTAAGTAGAAGCCAGCCCATGTAGGACAGAAGTTGATGCCTCCTTTTAATCAAGAGCTATGGGAAGGTGCTGAATTTTAAGTAGAGGGTAATGAGAATCCAATGAGGTAAGCATTTTGAAAAAGATCAGTGGCTGCTTTTTGAAGAATGGTTTTCAGTGGAGGTCATATTGGATGTTTCCCTGGTAGTTCAGCTGGTAAAAGAATCCGCCTGCAATGCAGGAGACCCCAGTTGAATTCCTAGGTTGGGAAGATCCCCTGGAGAAGGGAGAGGCTACTCACTCTGGTGTTCTTGGGCTTCCCTGGTGGCCCAGACGGTAAAGAATCCACCTGCATTGCTGGAGACCTGGCTTTGATCCCTGGGTTGGGAAGATCCTTTGGAGGAGAGCATGGCAATCCATTCTAGTATTCTTGCCTAGAGAATCCCCAGGGACAGAGGAGCCTGGAGGCCTACAGTCCATGGGGTTGCAGAGTCAGATGCAAGGATACAGGAGGCTTATGGCTAGATCCTCGATGGTGAGAAGAGTGAGGTGTTGGAGATGGGCAAGTAGATGATTTAGGGATTTTTCAGAGGATAAAATTTTGAGGGCTGGGTGATGGACATTGGTGGAATGGGAGAAATGTCAAGGGTGACATACAGTGGGCTTAGATGGTGGCGTTTGCTGAGTTTGGTTACAGTGGAAGAAGTAGGTTTAGGCCATGCTGAATTTGAGGTCCAGAGAGTATCAAGTATGAACTTAAATATAGTACAGGTTTTGAGCTCAAAGGAAGGATCTAGGTGAAGATAACTGCTTGTCTTCTGCACATGGGTAGTGAAAAAAACAGTGGACATGGGTGAAATTGCCTATGGAGAGTGTGGGGTGAGGATAAAGTATTGCAAACACCAACTGCCTCCTTATTTCTCTCCTAATCTTTCAGAAAACAATTAATTTAACTTTGATCCTGTGTGCTGGAGCTTGGATACATTTTGCCAAGTAAGATACATATGCCTTTAAGGAGTTGGCAAAGTTAGTTGAGATAAGTACATTCATTTAACATTTTTTTGAGAAAAAATACGTGCTACAACTGCTAAGAGTAGTGCTCAGTCCTGTCCGACTCTTTGTGACCCCATGGACTGTAGCCCATCAGGCTCCTCTGTCCATGGGATTCTCCAGGCAAGAATACTGGAGTGGGTTGCCATTTCCTTCCCGTGGAATCTTCTGACCCAAGGACTGAACCATTCTGAAGTACAAAATAGACATTTGTTTTTTGAAGCTTATACTCCAGTGGAGGAAGAGAGTAACATGTATGATTATTATTTTCATTGTTTAGTCCCTAAGTCATGTACAAATCTACTGTGACCCCATGGACTATAACCTGCCAGGCTCCCCTGTCCATGGGACTTCCCAGGCAAGAATACTGGAGTTGATAGCCTTTTCCTTCTCCAGGGAATTTTCCTGACCCAGGGATCCAGCCCACATCTCCAGCATTGCAGGCAGATTCTTTACCACTAGTGCAACCTGGGAAGCCCCAGAATGTTTGGTACATAGTGGTAAATTTGATAAAGAAAAATCAGAGATAAAAAATGTAGGGAGGATGACTTGTTGAATTTGTCAGTAAAGTCAGGAAAAGGTTAACTGAGAAAAGCTTAAGTGAGGAAAGACCTAAAGGAGCTAGAGTCCAACCAGATACCTGGGGGGAAATATCCAGGCACAGAGAGTAACAGAACAAAGGCTCTGAAACAAGAGTGCCTCTGGTATTAATACAGGCAGGGAGCAAGAGGGAGGCCTCTGAGCTGAGCTGTGTGTGGTGGAGAGTAGTGCTTAGTCACTAGTCGTGTCCAGCTCTTTGCAACCCCATGGACTTTAGCCCGTCTGGCTCCTCTGTCCATGGGATTCTTCAGGCAAGAATACTGGAGTGGGTTGCCATGCCCTCCTTCAGGGGATCTTCCCAACCCAGGGACTGAACCCAGGTCTCTTGCATTGCAGGAGGATTCATTACCAACTGAGCCACCAAGGAAGCCCCTGGTGGAGAGTAGGATAAGGTGAAATTAGAAACGAAGTGGTATATGTGTTGGAATGGGGGTGGTGGGCAGGAATATAGGTGAGAGTGTGTTAATTCCATTATGCCAAGGTGGCTCAAATGATAAAGAATTTGCCTGCAATTCAGGAGACCCAGCTTCAATCCCTGGGCTGGGTCAGGAAGATTCCCTGGAAAATGGAATGGCTACCTACTCCAGTATTCTTGCTTGGGGAATCCCACAGACTGAGGAGCTTGGCGGGCTACACTCCATGGGGTCACGGAGTCCGACACTAACACTTTCATTATACCATTATCATACCTATAATAATGTAACAATATTTTCTTATATTCAGTGTCCAATCAGTGTTTAAGTTTCCACAGATAACTTTTCACCTGAGCAAATCAGGGTTATAATATGGTCCATGTGTTGCAATTAATTCATTTCTTTAAAATCTCCTTTAATCTAGAGTTTTCTCTCTGTCTCTGTCTCTCTCCCTCTTCCCCTGCCAATTTATTTGTTGATCATTTGTCCTATAGAATTTCCCACAATCTGAATTTTCATGATTCCTCACCTCCCAGCCTCAGTACTATCATCTAACATAGTCCTCTGGCCACTGTGTTAGGTGCTCTTTGCTACTGCTTTGGTCATTGTTTCTAGACCTTTTCAGTGAACAGAGCAAGAAAATGCACTTTTCTTTTTCAAGAGAAAATATTTTAATGAGTTAACACTGATTAAATAATACAAATCCAACACAAATTCAGGATAACAGGATTTTTGTAACCTCATCTATTGTATAGCCATGTTTCCTTTTTCCATGAAAGGCTGAAAATTCAATGTCACCAACACCAGTACTCCTTCGCTTTACCTTACAGTCTACACAAAATAGTCTCAAAAAAGCAATAGCAATACTACTGCCTATAATATGATGACTCTGCAGTTTAGGGTTGTTTCGCAGTTCTTTGTGTCCTCGTGATATATCCACGACGAATGAACAAAGTCCTGTGTTTTAAAGTCAGTGGAGATGATTCATTGCTGTATGGCTATGACACAGACTTGATCCATGGGTTCATTTGTTTCGTTTTACTCTTGATTTTAAAAGATTGCTTAAAATCTTTTTATGTTTTATATTTCTGTAAAGTATTTACCAGGCTTCAAAGTCCAAAACAAAGTATGTTTAAAGAAGTCTAACTCCTGTGTTAGTCCCCTTTAGTCTCTTTCCTCCTTTCCCCTGCAGGTAGCCATCTAAAAAGGATATTATGATCAGCTGTTGTTGTTTAGCCTCTCAGTTGTGTCCAGCTCCTTGTGACCTATGGACTGTAGGCTCCCCGCCAGGCCCCACTGTTCATGGGATTTCCTAGGCAAGAATACTCATGTGGGTTGCCATTTCCTTCTCCAGGGGATCTTCCCAACCCAGGATTGAACCTCTGTCTCCTACATTGCTGGTAGACTCTTTACTGCTATGCCATCAGGGAAGCCCATTATGGTTTATCCATCCATTTAAAAGAGATAGGAACCATTTGTTAAATGATAGCTTAATGTACTCACTTTTCTCCATGTTAATTATTTTTCCTTAATAGTATCATGGAGTCATCACTCCCATGTGTGTCCATACTTTAGTCAACCAGTTCCTACTGATGGACACTGGAGTTGTTTCCAAGCCTTTACTACTATAAATAGCACTGTGATTAAAAGCCTCATGCATGTGCCTTTTCTTATTTTTGCCATTAAATCTTTGGACTGTATTCCCAGAAGTGAGATTCCTAGGTCAAAAGATAAATGAATGTATAATTTCACTATATATTGCCAGATTTTCCTCCATGAGGGTTCTACTTTTTTAACCTTCCTAGTAGTCTCCCCGGAGAAGGAAATGGCAACCCACTCCAGTACTCTTGCCTGGAAAATCCCGTGGACGGAGGAGCCTGGTAGGCTGCAGTCTATGGGGTCGCACAGAGTCGGACACAACTGAAGTGACTTAGCAGGTATAGCTTAAGTGTGTGTCTCTTTTTCAAGTTGGATGATTTAAATGCTAGAAAAAGTTAAAGTTAAGTGACTCAATCGTGTTCAACTCTGTGACCCCGTGGACTGTAGCCTAGCAGGCTGCTCTGTCCATGGGATTCTCCAGGCGAGAATATTGGAGTGGGTTGCCATTTTTTTCTCCAGGGGATCTTCCTGACCCAGGGATCAAACCCAGGTCTCCCGCCTTTTCTCCTGCAAATGCTAGAAAGATCACCTTTAAATAATGTGTTGCATTTTATAAAAGAACTTGCCTTCTCTTTTGGTCCTTAGCAGCCCCGTGTGGTAGAATGTTGTCTTCCCCATTTGGCATATAAGCACATTGGGTCTTAGACCACTGGCTTTCTCGGGATCAGACCAGCTTCTGCCTCTCTGTCCTCTCTCAGTGTTTTTCCCGCTCTCGGGCTGTGCTGCTTCTTCACCACACAAAGCCACGGTCAGGCTGAGATGCAGTGGAGAAACACAACTCCTGCCTCTGCTTGCACACACGGTGTGTCTCCTTGGACACACCTGTTTCCTCATAGGTATGCAACTAAGTGGTTGGAAATAGGTTGGTGTTTGTCAGGCTTCAGTAATGCCTGCCTCTTTTTGACAAATATAGATACATCATGCTTCCCTGCCCTAGTTCTGGTTGCCCTCCTCATGATATGATTGACCCACACCTATCCCCACCAACTGAGGTTTTTGGGTGCTTTCCATTCCCAAACTCGACAAAGTAAGGTCCTTCTTTAACTTTTCCAAATATAAACTTACAATGTTGAGTACAATTTTTAAGACACACAAGCTGCTTGAGATAGTCCCCTCTCCTGCCATGATGAAGCACTCTCTAAAGCTTTTTCCTGCCTTAGAATTCTATGATCCAAGACCCAGACTAGGAGTCAAGGATCTACCATCTCAGTTTTGATCAGTTGGATATGTTTTCTCCCAAGGGAGGGAAGAAGTGACATAGACTGCTCTTTCCTTATCTCTGAGGTGGGATGGTGTGAATTACACAGATCCCACATATGTCACCAATGCCAGGTCATTGATTTCTGTTCTTCCAGGTCCTATCTTGAGAGCTGTACTATACAATTTGAGTAGTAAACATAATTTTACCTTTCTTTTTCCCATGTGGGGAATACTAACAATACTAATAACACTGCTAATGTGGGACATACTAATAATACTAATAACACTACTCTCAGGAGTACAATGTTCTCTACACTCAAGGAGCCCACAGTTCCAGTTGGAGGAAGTGACTTTACAATTTCAGGTAAGTGTGGTTAGTGCCACAGTAGAGATATCACAAGATGCTTTGGAAGCATCTATACCATAATGAAAGGGGAAAGAAGTCCAAGAAAGCTACTGGAAAAGATGGCTGACTCTGAGCTATCTTTAAGGGAGAGTGGGAATTAACAGGGCAAGGAAGAAATAAAAAGGGATTGTAGGCAGAGAAAGGATAGTGATGGTGGTTACCACTCATGGAGGGACTTCTCTTTTAGTCTTTTTCACACCCAACCTTTCATCTCCACAGCAATCCTTCCCGTTAGCTATTATTTCCCTTTTACCAGTCAGAAAACCAAGAGCTTAGAGTGCTGAACTGTCTACCTGTGATTACACAGCTAATAATCTCCAGGTCTGTCTGACTTCAATGGTCATTTCCTGTAAAGGCCTAAGTATAAAAATGTTTCTAAACTTCTCTCTCTCTGACAGGTAGTTCTTTCTCACAGTGATACACATTCAACTGGCTCCATTCAGCTTCTTAGGAGAACCAATATTTTGTTTTGTTTACTGTTTGAGACTCACAAATTGCTTTAGCAGTTGTCTGGCACCTATCTCTGTTGTAATAAAGTCAATCATGGGAGCTGGCCCACTGCTTTCTAGAAACAGCTTGGAAGATTCTGTTTTCATCACTTCTATACTTTTCATATAGGCATGAAATAAACTTTTAAAAGGAGACCTTTTCTCTTGCTTTTCAGCTGAGATCCACAAAACTGAGAACAAAATTGAAGGCGGCAAAATTTCCCACTTCCCAAGTGAGGTGTTTATAGTCTCTGTAGACCTTGCAAAGAGGTGCTCAGGTTCCAGTTTTGTAACCTTAGTTCACTATCTACATACCAGGACTATAAACACACCTAGACTCCTGAGTGTTTGACTCAACCTTGAGGAACCAAGGCCCGCAGTGGTGGCCAGAGCAGTTTGCCAGCAGCAGAGCAATGGGAGATGCATGTCCACAGATGCCAGGATGAACAAATGTTTCTCTGGACCAGTGATCCATGAAGAAGAACGAGGCCTGGGTTAAATATTTGTCCACTTAGGATTTCCTGGGAGAGAGAGAGGACCCCAAACAAAAAGAAATTGTGTAGAATGAACTACCAGGTACTCAGAGGCTACAAGAGGAGTGAAAGTTCTAAGAAGAGGCACTGCCCATGTCATAAATATCATAAATAAAGATTCTCAGTGATAAACCTTTGAGAAATGCAGATACGTGTTGTCTACTGAAATAGAAACATACAAGATAAAAGTTGTGAATTTAGTTTCATTCATGGACCTTACTGAGGACTATAGTCCAGGAGACAGCCTCTTAGATAGCTTTGAGGAACTGCTCTGAAGAGGTAAGGGAGGAACCATGAAATGTATGAGGGGTTTTGCTGGGGAAAAAAATGTAGTCCAATGTCAGAAGATTACTTACTGCTATTCAGAAAGAACAGACATCTCTAGTTAATGATTTTAGCGCTTTTCTGTGTATGGGAAGATGCAAGAATCTGGGCTTGTTGCAATTATTCCTTAGATATGAATCTTCATTATCTAGTTTCAGTAAAAAAAAAAAAGGACAGAATATTTCCTATTTTTCTCTATCCTGAATTCCCCTAAGAGTGACTGCAGTGGCTATTGGCTTGCCCAATGTAGAACTGGAATGGTGGATCCTCTTTGCTTAGAGTGTCATTTGAGATGAAGAATAAGGGTCAAATTTTCTTCTTGTCCACAGAGCCGCACCACCAAACCATTGCTCTTACATTAGACTTTTCAGTCTGTTTCTCTGCCAACCCCTCCATTTCCAGCTCAACCCAGAAAGAGCCAGAGGCAACTACGAAGTTGGAGGAGGGGCACACTGGAAATTTCCTGGGACACAAACTAATACCACTAGCTTTTCTTTTTGCTTAAACTACACTATAGGCATTCTGACACTGACAGAATTTTTAATTTGCTTATTTTCCTCCCTCACTAGACTTCAAGGTCAAATTTACCTCTGCGTGCCTTTTTATATAAACCAATCCATATAACTTCAAATGAATTCCAAGCCAGATCATTAACAGGATCTTTCATTCATAAATATGGAAGGATCAACCAAGGATGACTCAAAATGAATAAAACATCAAAGAAAAAGCGACTGGTTTGAACAAATCAAAACAACTGGCCCAGGTATAGACATGCAAGGAAGCGATGAAGGTTTCCCTCACCCTAAGGAAGCTTGGATCTTCATAATAAAAAGGCTGACTGAAAGCCAGGCAGAATGAAAGGAAAAGCTCATACTTAGACACATCCTTAAGAAACTTCGGAACTCCAAAGTATAAAGAGAAAATCCTAAAAGCTCCCACAGAGAATACAAAACAGTTTACCTACAACAAAAATAATTTTGAAAGGGACTTTTTCAGTGTTTTATTAGATTTAGCAGCAGGAACATCTGGGTTTTAGTCCTAAGCTGTGTCCCTCATTGGCTGTGAGAATCCTTTCCTATTCCTGGACTTTCTGTCCTCTGTGAATGAAAAGACAATACCAGATGACTTCTGGGATATTTTTCAGCTCTGACTTGCTGCCAATTCTTTTTGCTCAGCTGCAAAGCCAGCCTCACCACTGGAGCTTCCTCCCACTGAACCCCACCAGGCCATTCCGCTCAGTGACTGCAGTCTACACAGCTGATTTTCCTTTCCTTTCCTTTTTTTTTTTATTGCCTTTCCTTTAAATGGCCATGTGCATTTGCTTTCTGGACACCTGCTGATTCATCAACTCAGCCTTAACTTCTGACAACAGGAATAGTGTTTTCAAGTATTTGGTGATGGCTTAGTTGCTAAGTCTGCTGTAACCCTATAGACTCCTCCATCCTTGGAATTTCCCAGGCAAAAATACTGGAGTGAGTTGCCATTCCCTTCTCCAGGGGGGTCATCCTGACCCAGGGATCGAACTGGCATCTCCTGCATTGCAGGTGATCTCCTGAATTGCAGGCGGATTCTTTACAACTGAGCCACCAGGGAAGCGTTTTCAAGTATAATTCTCTATAAATAGAAAACATAATAAATGTCTGTGGGATCCTCCTATCAGCAAACTTGTATAAAGATCTGCAGTGGGTCTTGCTCCATACAAAATCATGGAATTCTGAGAAGACCATTTAGATCTCTTCTTCCAGTGTTTATCAGAATGTGTAAAACAGGACTCTAGTTCCATGTGAATATAATAGGTAGTACAACAACAATAACAACAACAAAACCCGAAGGAAATGCACAGTTAAGCAAAATGGAACATTTCCTCACTTGAGGATTGCTCAGGTCTTTATCTGTAAATCTCCATGTGTAGATTTACAAAGTATACAGCATTTCCCAAACTTACTGCATCATAGAGCCCTTTTATTTACCCACTCAAGAAACACAGTGATTCCTAGGTCTGTGTACTGGCTTACAAAAAATTCAGTGAATAAAGATGTGTAAAACAACACTAGGAGGATTTAACAGGCTATACACAGAATGTGAGAAATTCTACAAGATAAATGACCTGTTTCTTCAACAACAAAGTAGCATTAACCAAAGGGGATAGGACTTCTACAGGATAAAAAGATTTAAGAGAAAAATTAACCAAATATAATATGTGGACCTTTTTGGATCACGATTCAAACAGTTCAAATGTAAACAGACATTTTTGAGATAAGCAAAAAAAAAAAATTGAACATGAATTGAGTATTAAAAATTTTAAGCATTAACATTTCTAATTCTAATTATTGTTAATTTACTGGGTATGATAATGGCATTATGGTTGTTTTTAAGTTTCTTATTATTTTATCAATGGTATTATGATATGTGTTGAGAGAGACAATCTAAATGAACAGGTAAGCTGAAGCAGGCTCAAATGATTAGATACTGAGTTTATTCGGAAATAGCAGGGGAATTGCAGCCTAGGACACACCAGGCTACACTTGAATCCATTGAGGGTTTGAGGCTGGTGGTATTCTTGGGCAAAAGGTGCAAAGAAAGGGGGTTCAGCCAGAGTCCAAGCAGCAAATTCATTGAAAATGGGGAGGTATTCGTGGTGGATGCTCATTGGTCAGGAGATAGGTTGGGGGAAATTAGTCTTTCCATTCTTCTTAAGTTTTATTTTTCTGAGAGGGCATGCCTGAGATTCTCGATTTCAAATCCTCCCATTCCACTCTAGGCTGAAATCTTTATCAAGGGATACATACTGAAATATTTACAGGCAAAAATTTTAAATGACTGGTATTTTCTTTTAAATACATATACACTGCTGCTACTGCTCCTAGGTCGCTTCAGTCGTGTCCAACTCTGTGCGACCCCATAGACGGCAGCCCTCCAGGCTCCCCCGTCCCTGGGATTCTCCAGGCAAGAACACTGGAGTGGGTTGCCATTTCCTTCTCCAATGCATGAAAGTGAAAAGTGAAAGTGAAGTCACTGAGTAATGTCCAACTCTTAGCGACCCCATGGACTGCAGCCTGCCAGGCTCCTCCATCCATGGGATTTTCCAGGCAAGAGTGCTGGAGTGGGGTGCCATCGCCTTCTCCAAATACATACTAGTAGTGCCTTTTTACTTGACATGAATTTTTTTTTACTTGGTTTTGTTGACTTTATAAACGTTTGCTGTCTTTCTCACATAAAATTTGTACACTTTTTGCATGTAACTTCTTTCTACAAAATTTTACAAAACAATTTATTGGATTTTTGATTTACAGAAAATACACACAGATGGCTTTAAAAATCAATTTATACAGAAGGGTATACATGAAAAAGTATGTCTTCCCCCCTCTGACCCATTTCTTCTCTCAGAGGCAACAACTATTACCAGCTTTCATATGGAGATATTTTTATACGTGTACAAGTGTGTGTGTACCAGCAAGTCTTTGAGATAATTCCATGTCAGTGTGTATAGATTTTCTAACTTTAATGGTTACATGGATTTCACTATGCATTACACTAGACACCTAGTGCTGGACATTTAGGTGGCTTACAGTTTTGGCGACTGTCCGTACTTATAGGTCTTAGTACTCATGGGTTTTGAAATGTTAATAGATGATGCCAAACTGTCATTCGAGATGCTTATATTAATTTATTTCTGTTTCTACCCACCAGTATGTATCAGAGGGCTGGAGTTTAACAGTATACTGATGCATAAGTAGTAATGCCCTCAAGAGGGAGATATTTCAAAATAAATGAATCTTTGATTATAACAGTTCTTATTCAAGTACCTTAAACAAGGAGGACATGGCCTGTTGGTTTATAAAATTAGTACTGAGAAATGTCTACTGGAGTACTTCCAGAGCAAAAAGTTTTCCCTTGTAAATGGTGTGATGCTAAATATAAATTTGGGGAAAATAAAATCAGTAAGAAAACTTTGATTTATCCTTATTTAAGAAGAAGACTAATGAGATAAACTCAAATTTTTTGAAGGAATGGATTTTGATGTCTTTTCTCTCTGACTTTACCCTTGTTATTGTTTGCTTCAAGACAAATGCATGTAAACCTTATCCATATAAGCCCTCGTTATAGGACTGCAGTTTGTGTTAGGGAATTTGGGGAGAATTTAAAGCAGTTTCCTCAAGTTTGGATGTTGTCAGGAAGTAGGAGTAATTATGTGATTAAGTTTCTTTATGAATCTTACCTAGGAGGTAGAAAAAGTTCACTGGGGCTAAAATTGTAAAAATAAAGCAACAACAGTTCCTTATGTTAGCCAGAAAGTGGAAATGTTTGATCCTTTTCGTTGTTTTAAGAGTGCTGTTTTGTCTTTTCTCAGACATATTACTAAACTGCCTTGCTCTCTCATGGTCACAAAGTGACTTTGCCTAATGTTAATGCTTTGTGAATTTTTTTATGTTTAACAGAATACCTTTGTCCGCCTGTGAGACCAGGCCAACCCCTGGTTGCTTTTCTTTTTTTCAAGAGGTAAGACTCATGAAATTGCAAAGGACATAAAACCCCACCCCCAAACTGACTTAAGTAAAAAGATAAGTCCAGGGCTATACTGTTTATATTTTTATTGATGAAGTAATTGAGGCCCTGGAGAAGGAAATGGCAACCCACTCCAGTGTTCTTGCCTGGAGAATCCCAGGGACGGGGGAGCCTGGTGGGTGCCGTCTATGGGGTCGCACAGAGTCGGACACGACTGAAGCAACTTAGCAGCAGCAGCAGCAGTAATTGAGGCTCAGAGTGATTAAGTAGCTGAATAGTCTGATTCCACAGCCTTTGTTCACCGACTTCCAGGCACTAAAGTGTGACCGAGCAGAAGGAAATGGGCTACCAGCTGAGCATGAATGGATGGGAATGGGGAGCAGGGAGGGAAAATGTCAGGCGAGTGTATGCTCCTCGGTTTTTGTCTCGTCACAACAAAGATTTGGAGTGATGGACACTAAAGCCCTCTCTGCGTGTCACAGCTCTCGGGTCTTGGACAGATCATGTTATAGCTCTTAGACAAATCAGTGTTACAGCTCTATTTTAATTAGAAGATAGCAGGAAAATCCATCTTCGAGGCATGAGGGCACGTCGATCCAAAGACTCAAAGAGAAGAGTGCCCTTTGGCTCCTCTTATTATGTTTTTTTATTCCTCCTGGGCCTGCCCTATGCAAATTGGGCTTAGTCAGGAATGCTCTTCTACCTGAAGTCCTCACTGTGGTCCTCAGACCGTCTTCTGTTCTACTTTCGAAGGCTTTTCTCTTCCTTGTCTTTTAGCCACCGCCATTTTGGACTCCCTTTCCTTATTCTAACTACCTAACAGAAAAGTTCCAGTAGTCAGGGTGGGATAGAGTAAGAAACAAAATGAAATAAGATGTGTGTTTTAGGGCAAGGGGAGGAGATGATGAAGGCCATTTTTAGGAAATTTAGTCTGGAAATAACATGTATTAGTTAGGAGAGAATGAAGGCTGGAAGATTAGCCCCCTCAAAAAAATTAGCTAGGAGACTGTAATAGGGCAGGAGGCATTGAGGGTTTGGTTTGAAAGGAAGGAGTGGGTGTGGATCCAAGAGATCCCAATTTCATATTTTAGTTCAAATCTAAGCAAAGGAGTGGATCTGCAAAAACTATGACTAAGTAGTTCTGCGCCTTATCTGGTTCAAAAAACAAAGCAGCAGAGAAAACTGCGTGTGCTGTGTCTGTGTGTTTGCGGCCTACATGTACTTGATAGTTTTACCAGCACTCATGGAAATACTCCTAGCTCTATGAGGGGCTGTAATTAGATGTTTTCTCCATTAGATGGAGCTAGTGGCTCAGTGGTAAAGAATCTGCCTGCCAGCGCAGCAGATGCAGGTTTGATCCCTGGGTTGGGAAGATCCCCTAAAGTAGGAAATGGCAACCCACTCCAGTATTCTTGCCTGGAAAATCCCATGGACAGAGGAGCCTGAAGGGCTACAGTCCATGCAGTCACAAAGAGTCGGACTCAACTGAGCAGGAGCACGAATGAATGAAATATCTTTGTTACAAGAGAATTTATGAATTTTATAAAAGGAATGCTTGATAGATGATGAACTTTAATGTGGAACAGAAAAGAACTGCAAATTAAAATTATTTTTAGAGTAATCATTTTATTTATAATTTTTGAAATATCTAGAGTTTTAGGATGGATATCTTTGCACAGGTCTTACACTTTACATACTTTGTTCATAGAAAACATATTTAATACAACTTCGTTTCTTGTGACTTTCTTCAAAAGGGCCCAGACCAAACCCTATCCCTGGAAGAATGACTGTAACAGTATTTCACTTAGGACATTTCTCTATACATGTCCACAATCACTTGTTTGCAATTCTGAAATCCAAAAAGCCAGAGTTTGCAAATAAAAAACCAGTAAGTCAGTTAAATTTGAATTCTAGATAAACACTGAATAACTTCTCTAGCCCAACTGTGTTTCATGCAATTTTTGGGACATATGCTAAAAAGTTATAACATTTGTTGTTTATCTGAAGTTCAAATTCAATCAGACATTCTGTATCTTATCTTGTGAGTGTGTGCTAAGTCGCTTCAGTTGTGTCTGACTCTTTTGTGACCTTGCGGACTGTAGCCCACCGGCCTCCTCTGTCCATGGGATTCTCCAGGCAAGAATACTGGAGTGGGTTGCCATGCCCTCAGGATCTTCCCAACCCAGGGATCAAATCCACATCTCTTATGTCTCCTGCATTGGCAGGTGGTTCTTTACCACTGGTGCAGATGGGAAGGCCATCTTAGCTTTTAATGCATTCCAAAAACCAAATATTTTTTTAACTTACTTGATTGGAGAATGTAACCTAGATAGATAGGATGTTATCTTATAGTAGACTTTACCTCATTTGGTTCAAATATTTGTATGTATAACTGCAAAAATATTAATATGTTTGATTATGCATACAACCTCTACTTCACTGGGAATACTACATAATATATGTTATTTGTATCATATTATTGTTTCAAAATCAGATATGTACTGAATTTTAAAACACAATTGTCTCCAAGGCTTTTAGAAAAGAAATCATGAAACTGTGATAACTTTTCTTTTTTTTAGTAAGCAAGAAAAACAAGAATACAAAAAATTATTTTTGAAGGTACTGTAAAAATTTTTTTAAAATCTGAAATTAGTTCATTATAGGTAATACAACTGAAAATAAACTTAATGGCTTTTGAAAAGAATGTCTTGGCTTTGTGCTGCTTCAAAAAAATTTATAAAAGTAATGTAGAGAATAGGGGAACTATGGTTCAAACTGAAAAAAACAACGGAGAAATCATTTAGTTATCCCCAGTCAAAACAAAATTACCCCAGACTCTGAAAGAGAGGCGGCCATCTTCCCTTTCCTTCGAATGAAACAAACCTTACGGAGGTATACTGCCTAATTTCCTTGGCTTATATTCCAGAACGTTGTTACTTTGCTATTCAGGAAATGCTTAATTTTTCTTAAATGTTAATTTTTATTAAATCTGTCTGCTTTTAGCAGATATTTGATAGAGTAACTGTTAATGTCCTTAAAAGAATCGCTCATTAACATTTTCACAAATATACCTTTACCTCATTGAATATCTATTGATTTTCTTCTCAGTTTCTATTTCCAGCTTAAATAATCTCAATTCCCTTAAAGAGTTTTCTATTGTAACCATTTACAAACTTTTAAATTATTATAAAACATATAAAAATCTTATATGCATTAATGTATTAAAGTCATAATATATAGGAGGATTACCATTCTATAGGCATTTTTTATTATATACACATGTCCCAGAATTATGCACCAAAACAGTCTCAATGTTTATAATGTATCTACCAGATTCTTTTTTTCTGGCTAGCTCTTTTTATACTGAATCAATTTCTTCTGATAACTTTGAAAATAAGTTTTTGTTTATTATGTATATTATGTGGGCATATATATATATATATGCATAGAGAGAGCGCGTGCTAAGTTTGGTAAAAACCTACTTTGCATTTATCTTTCAACTTTCTAAAATCAGCTTAATATTTTATTATATACCCTCACATTGTCAGCAAGTTGGTGATGGTTTGGGGCACTAATTAATAAATAATACTAGTCCTTCAATTGTGCATTTATAACATGAATCATATCCAAATGATCTTTTTAGTACCATTATATGAAGTGGTCTGTTCACAGTGACTGTCAAAATAAATACAAAAAAATACATTGTATGATGTAAGTACATTTAACATATTTGTGACACACTACAGGAATGATTTTGTATAATTACCTTTTGGTTAATAGAATGTAATCATCCTTCCCACAAACATAATTTTTATTGAGTACCTCATGTAGATTTACCATAATTTACTTAAATAATTTCTCTATTATTGGACATTTTTGGTTATTTTAACTTAATACAGTATAGCAGCGAACATAATGTTTTGTTTTAAACATGTGAATTCTTTAAGATAGATTTGCAATTGTTGAATTGCTAGGTAAAGAATGATACATATTGCCACATTTCTTTCTGAAAAGATTATGTCAAATTATATTTTAACAAGCAGTGTATGGTTGCAAGTATTAAGGATCTTAAATGCAATTGTCAGGTACCTAAATAGGATGATCCCTTTCTTATCACTTTTTGGTATGACTCTTTACTCAAGATTTTTATGCAAAGATAACTAAAAGCATCCCCTGGAAATGACTAAATCCACCCTTGGAATGAATGATATGCAGTTTACTAAACTCTATGTTGATATATGGGTTTTAGTTAATATGGAGTTAGAAGTACAGAGAGTTTCTGATGTTAACTGATCCTTCTTCATTAAAGAATGGTGAGGCTAATCCAACATAGCAGCATGTAGACAGAGCGTGTACCCTTTTTTGGAGGCAAAAAAAAAAAAAATTAAGGAAGAACAACCTGCTATCTCTCCCTTATTAAAATAGCATCAAGTTTCCTAGTGGTACTCATCAGGCCAGTTCCCAAACATTCCACTTCTCTTTCTGTACACAGGATGAGACTGCACCTTCCCAACTCCCTTTGAGGTTAACTGTGCCATATGACTTGCCAGAGCCAATGAAATATGAGAGAAAAGTCACAGATACCACTTCTGGGTGGCCGCTGTAAGAGTCAGTGTATGTTTTGCTATTGCCTCTTTTTGTGCTTTTGTGGTTGTGGAAGCACACGGTGAGATGGCATCTCCATCAGCCTGGGTCCCTGATGGCTAGTGAACACCCTTTCGAATCTGTGGTGGATATCGAAGTGTAAGCGAGAAATAAGCACTGTTTTAAGCCACTGAGATTTTAAAAATTTGTTTCTGCATCAAACTCCAGCCCGTTCTGACTGATACACGTCTTTCAACCCAGCTGCATATGGGAGAGTGGCTCTTCACCCCTGAACCCCCACCCCCATCGCACCTCCCCCACCAAAGGGCTCATTTATTGTTATCCTTCTATCTCCCACGGTTGCTCACACCTCAGCAAGTCAGCTTCTTTACTCGATAAAGACTGATAATAAAGGTGCAGATTTTCTGAGTCTCTTTTTCTGTATTCCTCAAGTTCAGATTTTAAAGTGTAGAATCCTCACCAACTGTATTTCCACTTCTACTGGAAATAGAAGTGGAATTTCCACTTTTTCCCCAACATACAATTTATTTATTACTGCATGCATCTTTATAAGGGCCTCCCCGATGGCTCAATGGGTAAAAAAATCTACATGCAATTCAGGAGACACAAATTTTGGAGATTAAAAATGTGTGGCTTAGTGTTACTCTGCATAAAAGCTTGGTACCAAAAAAATGATTTCTGCTTGTTATCTTATGCTGATGGGTAGGTTATGTAGGTGTCCAAGCATCATTTCTTTTGAGAGACAACCTCTAAGTTGGACTTGACCTTAAGATGTTTTCCTTCGTTATTAGGACAAAGAGACAAACAAAAACATAAATCATAAAAGCCATACTGTATCTGTAACTGCCTGGATTTTGATATCTGAGTATTTCACACTGATTTATGTGAGGGTTATCGAGACATCTTATGATTGTACAAGGGAATAGACATTGTACGCTAGGTTTTTAAAGTAATTTATTTATTTTTGTTGCCCTGGGCCTTTGTTGCTGCACGTGGGCTTTTTCTAGTTGCACAGAGTGTGGGCTACTCCCTAGTTGTGGTGCGTGAGTTTCTCATTGCTATGGCTTCTCTTGCTTTGGAGCACAGGCTCTAGGGCTCACAGGCTCAGAAATTATGGGGCATGGGCTTAGTTGTTCCGTGGCATGTGGAATCTTCTCTGAATAAGGATCGAACAGGAAATTTCTGTACAGTAGTTTAGAATGATGCTCTGGAAAGAGAGAGCTAGATTTGTACCCTGGACTTCCCTCAGTGCAAACCAAGGATGCTGAAACCTATCATGAAGACTTGCTATGAACACTTAGTGTGAATGTAACAGGAGAAAAGAAAATCATTACTCATAATCCCCCTTCACTTTGTAAAGAAGTAACATCTTGACACTGAATATATAAATATGCAGGATGGAGATGGGGCTCCCCTGGTAGCTCAGCTGGTAAAGAATCTGCCTGCAATGCAGGAGACCCTAGTTCGATTCCTAGGTCAGGAAGATCCCCTGAAGAAGGGATAGACTACCTACTCTAGTATTCTTGGGCTTCCCTGGCATTTGAGACAGTTAAAGAATCTGCCTGCAATGCGAGAGACCTGGGTTCGATACCTGGGTGGGGAAGGTTGCCTGGAGGAGGGGATGGAAACCCATTCCAGTATTCTTGCCTGGAGAATCCCTATAGACAGAGGAGTCTGGTGGGCTGCAGTCCACGGGGTCGCAAAGAGTTGAACATGACTGGGCAACTAAGCACAGCACAGGGTGGAGATGAGAGACTGGAGGAAGGAAGGGAGCTGGTGGGGCTGGGGGTTGCTTTACTGGCAGCAAAGTGAGGGAGGAAAGACACCTTGGCTTGGATGTTTGCTGCAGTTTGTCGAGAATGTGTAATGTAAGACCTCTTTTCTATTTCCCATTTGAAATCTGTAGTAAGAAAAATCTTGAAGTGCTAGGAATGACTTTCTTGTGTAAAATGAGGCAGGGCATAAGTACCCACTGGTTTGGGGTAAGACAGAGAGCCTGTGAGGTTGAGTGACGGCCTCTCTCTTCATTATAAAGAAAACTACTGCGCTGCCTGGCAGGTCCAGGAGTCAACCCCCACCCCCTCCACCCGTGCACTCATTGTCTGAAAGAAAAGAAGATGTTTTGTGCCAGGAACAACAGCGGACATTTATGGCATCTGAGCAGAGTCATATCTGCAAAGATCTGTGATACAGCAATTAGAGACTGAAGTAGCAATATAATTAAAGAAGACATTGTTTCTTGAAGTATGAGACTTGAACAATTGGAGACAGAAAGATGAAGAATTCAAGCACAATATAAAGAAATAAAATGTTGGAGTGAGGACTGAGTCTGGCACATGATTCAATCCAGCAAGGGGCACAGAGCTGTATCTCTGAAATGATACTGAAAGAGGCTTTGGAATACAAGACTAAATGAGACTATGGCTTCCCTAGTGATTTCTCTAATCATTTCTGATTCAGTGTCTTCTGCATCCTAGAGAGAAAAGTTTGGGGATAATACAGTTTTGTTTGCAGACCATTTATACAATATTGTTTTTGTTTCATTTGGTTTTTTTTTTTTCTTGGTAAAAAACATTTAGTTATGAAAGGTTCAAAGACACACCTTAAAACCCACTACCCAGAAATCACGTGTTAATATTTGAGCATCACTCAGAATTTCTCTAAGGATACATTGAAGAATGAATAGAAATAATTTTACAGCATTTTTGTTATCTAGCTATGTAAGTATTGTATGTTATATAATTACATCATTAAATGTCAATATAAATGTTACCAGATCTTCTTTTAAAAAGCATAAACAGTAATTTGAAATTAAAACTAGTGTGTGCTCTGGGAAACTCTGATATTAGGGGCTTTGTTTAGAGGTTTTTGGGGCTCTGCTTTTAACTTTGAAAGTGAAAGCCGCTCAGTCGTGTCCGGTTCTGCGACCCCACGGACTGTAGCCTGCCAGGATCCTCTGTCCATGGAATTCTGCAGGCAAGAATATTGGAGTGGGTTGCCATTTCCTTCTCCAGGAGATCTTCCGCACTCAGGAATCATACTAGGGTCTTCTGCATTGCAGGCAGATTCTTTACCAGCTGAGCCACTAGCGAAGCCCTTTTAGTATAGGTCATTTTACTCAGTTCTTCTTAATTAAACGCTTAATAAAATTCTTAGAAAAGACACTTAGGTATCTAACCTAGATGGATACAAGATTACATCTATGGCTATGTTTCTGAATCCTAGATGTGGACTAGGTCAGTAGCCATCCTTAAAAAAGCTTATCTCAACAAAACTCCTTTCTTCACAATTGTACACCAGTATATATTAAGCAATCTAGAATTTTTTTCTACTACCCTTCCCCCAGAGCTTGAACCCAGGTCTCCCACATTGTAGAAGGAGCCATGAGGGAAGCCCCTGGTCATACTTAATTGGGGTGGGCCTTAAACCCAATGTGATTGGAATCTGTATTACAAGAAGAAAATTTGGCACCACAAAGGCACATTGAGAATGCCACATGAAGACAGAGGCAGAGACTGGAGTGATCTACAAGCCAAAGACCAAGGATTGTCAGCAACCACAGGAAGCAAGGAGAGAGACCTGGAACAGATCCATCCCCTGCAACTTCAGAGGGAATAAAGTTCTACTTATAACTTGATTTTATACTTCTGGCCTCCGGAAACATGAGACAATACATTTCTGTTGTTTTAAACCACTCAATGTTGGATAATTTGTGATGGCAACCCTAAGAAACTAACACAGGAATTTCTCCCCAAATCCATTCAGCTCTGATTAGAATTCAGACAGTCTGGTTTCAGAGTTCACATGCTTAACCATCATCCTTCATAATATCCTGTGGCTAATGATACTAATACTGGAAGAAAAGAAGACTTTGAACTGTGGTGTTGGAGAAGACTCTTGAGAGTCCCTTGGACTGCAAGGAGATCCAACCAGTCCATTCTGAAGATCAGCCCTGGGATTTCTTTGGAAGGAATGATGCTAAAACTGAAGCTCCAGTACTTTGGGCACCTCATGCGAAGAGTTGACTCATTGGAAAAGACCCTGATGCTGGGAGGAATTGGGGGCAGGAGGAGAAGGGGACGACCGAGGATGAGATGGCTGGATGGCATCACGGACTCAATGGACGTGAGTCTGAGTGAACTCCGGGAGTTGGTGATGGACAGGGAGGCCTGGCGTGCTGTGATTCATGGGGTCGCAAAGAGTCGGACATGACTGAGTGACTGAACTGAACTGACCCTTCCTCCAAATTATGAAAATGATAAATACTATTAAAACAATACAAAATAGGAAAGTATAAAGAAGATAATGAAAACCATACTTAATCCCACCACCCAGAAACAAACCTTCAGTTCAGTTCAGTTCAATCACTCAGTCATGTCCCGAGGCTTTGTGACCCTATGGATTGCAGGACACCAGGCCTCCTTGTCCATCACCAACTCCTGGCACTTACTCAAACTCATGTCTATTGAGTCGGTGATGCCATCCAACCATCTCATTCTCTGTTGTCCCCTTCTCTTCCTGCCTTCAATCTTTCCCAGCATCAGGGTCTTTTCAAATGAGTCAGTTCTTCACATCAGGTGGCCAGAGTATTGGAGTTTCAGCTTCAGCATCAGTCCTTCCAATGAATATTCAGGGCTGATTTCCTTTAGGGTGGACTGGTTGGATCTCCTTGCAGTCCAAGGGACTCTGAAATAAACCTTGGTTCCTACAAAGTTAAATTTTGAATTTTGGAAACTAAGTTGATGAGTTCTATAAAGAACAACCCTGGAAATCAGAGATTTGCCTTTGACCAAGATTGAGGTACATACACAAGTTCTTAAAATTTACTGGAGGGGACTTCCCTGGTGGTCCAATGGTTAAGACCTCACCTTCCAATACAGGAGGTGCAGATTTGATTCCTGGTCAGGGACGGAAGATCCCAAATGCCTCACAGCCAAAAAATCAAAACATAAAACAGAAGCAATATTGTAATAAATTCAATAAAGAATTTAAAAATGGTATATGCAAAATGAATATTTTGTTTAAATTTATTGGAGAAATATTCAGTTTTCAAGATTGTTTCTTAAGCACTCTAGGATTTAAGTATTTGGAACTGCAGAAATGAACATTTGATTTATTGAAATAACCACTAACTATTTACTTCCTTGCTGAGTTTGCCTAACTACCAAACTAGGAATAATTTATTGCTCTAGGTTTTCTATCTGTGAGTGCAGAAACAAGGGAAAAGTATCCACTTTCTCCATTATTATTGTAGAAAAGGGGACTTCTTTGCTCTTTTTCTGTTATGTATCTTGCAAGTACACTTTATTATAATGTTCCTTAATTGCTTTACCTGTCTTCATTTGTTGTGTTGTTTTCCCGATTTCACTGTGAGAAATAAGATGGAAGTGAATGAAGAATGCCATTTTAAATAATTAGGACTCGATATATTGACTCATCTCACCCTGCAGTCACTTAGAAATTATTAAATTCTATGGAAAAAGTCATAAAACACTAAGCCTAGTGAGGAATCTGTGTACAAGTCTGCTTTAGGGTGTTTGATATAGTGCTTTAGTAAAACAGAGGCTTTGTCTAGGAAGATGAAGTTCAGTTGTTGTTCAGTTGCTAAGTCATGTCTGATTCTTTAGGGTCAAATGCGTATTTCCTGCATTGCAGGTAGATTCTTTACCACTGAGCCACCTGGGAAGCCCCCCAAATACCTGATGTGCTGTGCTCAGTCCTGTCTGACTCTTTGTGACCCCATGGACTGTAGCCCATCAGGCTACTCTGCTCATGGGATTTCCCAGGCAAGAATACTGGGGTGAGTTGCCGTTTCCTCCTCCAGGGGATCAAGCCCAAGTGTCTTGCCGTCTTCTGCATGTGGATTCTTTACCACTGAAACACTGGTACTGGTACCACTGAGCCACTTTACTTACTGAGCCCGGTAAGAGTAATGTTTTCTGGAGAGTGTGTTTAACTCTCACTTGTGGAGAGGAAGAAATGTAGACAGATTCCCCAGTATTTTGATTAGCCTACAAAATTTATCTAATTAGATAATTTTCCCTAAGCATATTAGACTTGCTAATTAATTTTCACTTAATTAAGCTAGAGAAAGCTGGTCACCATTTAAAAAAAATGCTCTCATTTCCTACACATTTATAAACAAGATCATCCTTAACGGCTGCTGCTGCTAAGTCACTTCAGTCATGTCCGACTCTGTGGACCCCATAGATGGCAGCCCACCAGGCTCCCCCTTCCCTGGGATTCTCCAGGCAAGAACACTGGAGTGGGTTGCCATTTCCTTCTCCAATCCATAAGAGTGAAAAGTGAAAGTGAAGTCGCTCAGTTGTGTCTGACTCTTAGCGACCCCATGGACTGTAGCCTACCAGGCTCCTCCGTCCATGGGATTTTCCAGGCAAGAGTACTGGAGTGGGATGCCATTGCCTTCTCCCATCCTTAATGGAGATGTTTGGAAATGAACTGAAATGTCTTTAGCATATTTTATTTCTTAGTCAAACCAAATAAGTTAGAACCCTGATATGGAAAACTTGCCACTTCATTTTGGACTAAAATCTTAACAAACAATCAGATTTCTCCTCAAATCACTATTTTAGGATCATCTTATTATTATGGTTTTAAAAGTTATTTTGGCTGCCCACTGCATGCATGTGGGATCCTAGTTCCCTGACCAGGGGTTGAACCAACAGCTTCTCCATTTGAAAGGAGGAGTCCTAACCACTGGACCACCAGGAAAGTTCCCAAGACCACCTCTTGTTTCTAACCACACTCATCCACCAAAGAGGAAAAAATATCTGTGATTTTGAAAATACCCTTGCTACTGCTGTGTTTAAAAAGAAAAATGTGTCTTATTGAGGAATCAAACCCTGATATGGAAAACTTGCCACTTCATTTTGGACTAAAATCTTAACAAACAATCAGATTTCTCCTCAAATCACTATTTTAGGATCATCTTATTATTATGGTTTTAAAAGTTATTTTGGCTGCCCACTGCATGCATGTGGGATCCTAGTTCCCTGACCAGGGGTTGAACCAACAGCTTCTCCATTTGAAAGGAGGAGTCCTAACCACTGGACCACCAGGAAAGTTCCCAAGACCACCTCTTGTTTCTAACCACACTCATCCACCAAAGAGGAAAAAATATCTGTGATTTTGAAAATACCCTTGCTACTGCTGTGTTTAAAAAGAAAAATGTGTCTTATTGAGGAATCTGTGACTGGCATTTTTCACGAACTGATGGACATCTATTCAGCCAGGGCACTGCCCTACTCAAAACACGTTTTTCCTCTCAGCATTCTTAAGGAGCTCTGTGCACTCGCAGGATGCCAAAGATAACATCTAGATCAGCAATTTCTCATAAATCATTGGAACACGGAACATGAAACGAGAAGAAGAAATCAGGAATTCAATAATAAATATGGCAAGGTGCACAAACAAGAGAATTGAAACCAGATGAAAAGGAGCCGTTCAGAACAGAAGGTCAAGAAACGCGTTTTCCCCACTCCCTCAAAGGCTTGGAGTAATCCCTCTGGTTGTTCTTCCCATCCACCACCAGCTTACTGCTCTGAGTTGGTTTTGGAATATTTATGTGGTGGATTTAAGGCCTTAACATACAACTGGAAAATTAGTGTTGTTTATCTTAGTGTGCTCGAAGCCCCAGGCTTATGTTATGAAATGAAGAATAAAAGAGTGTTTATTGTACTTTAGGGAAAACTGTGGCCATAAGCCTTGAAATAAACTCTAGATACGTGTGTATACACATAGCTCAGTTTATACAACAGATTTTTTTAAAACTCGAAGTTACAATGTGATAATAAAGTAATGTGATTGGTTCTCTTTTAAAACAAAATGTCAGGATTTCTCAGAAGCCATCTTAGGAAGATAGGCTTATCTTAAACACCATTGGCATTACTAAATATGTTATGGGAATATCTCTTTGAGTCTTGAAACGCTGCAGTTCATTTTTGAAAACAGCTTCTCTGGTGGCAAGTCATCATTTGTCAGTGGATTTGAACTTCTGGAAACCTAGTCATTTGGTGACAAGTATGGTAAATGATGTAGGTGAAACGATTTGTTAATGTAGAATCAGTTCAGTTCAGTCGTGCAGTCGTGTCCGACTCATTGCGACCCCATGAATCGCAGTACGCCAGGCCTCCCTGTCCATCACCAACTCCCGGAGTTCACTCAGACTCACGTCCATTGAGTCCGTGATGCCATCCAGCCATCTCATCCTCGGTCGTCCCCTTCTCCTCCTGCCCCCAATCCCTCCCAGCATCAGGGTCTTTTCCAATGAGTCAACTCTTCGCATAAGGTGCCCAAAGTACTGGAGCTTCAGTTTTAGCATCATTCCTTCCAAAGAAATCCCAGGGTTGATCTCCTTCAGAATGGACTGGTTGGATCTCCTTGCAGTCCAAGGGACTCTCAAGAGTCTTCTCCAACACCACAGTTCAAAAGCATCAATTCTTCTGCGCTCAGCCTTCTTCACAGTCCAACTCTCACATCCATACGTGACCACAGGAAAAACCATAGTCTTGACTAGACGGACCTTAGTCGGCAAAGTAATGTCTCTGCTTTTGAATATACTCTCTAGGTTGGTCATAACTTTTCTTCCAAGGAGTAAGCGCCTTTTAATTTCATGGCTGCAGTCACCATCTGGAGTGATTTTGGAGCCCATAAAAATAAAGTCTGACACTGTTTCTACTGTTTCCCCATCTATTTCCCATGAAGTGATGGGACCAGATGCCATGATCTTCGTTTTCTGAATGTTGAGCTTTAAGCCAACTTTTTCACTCTCCTGTTTCACCTTCATCAAGAGGCTTTTTAGCTCCTCTTACTTTCTGCCATAAGGGTGGTGTCATCTGCCTATCTGATGTTATTGATATTTCTCCCGCCAATCTTGATTCCAGCTTGTGTTTCTTCCAGTCCAGCGTTTCTCATGATGTACTCTGCATATAAGTTAAATAAGCAGGGTGACAATATATAGCCTTGACGTACTCCTTTTCCTATTTGGAACCAGTCTGTTGTTCCATGTCCAGTTCGAACTGTTGCTTCCTGACTTGCATACAGGTTTCTCAAGAGGCAGGTCAGGTGAGAGAAACCCAAGTAAGATGGTAGGTGTTGCAAGAGGGAATCAGAGGGCAGACACACTGAAACCATACTCACAGAAAACTAGTCGATCTAATCACACTAGGACCACACCCTTGTCTAACTCAATGAAACCAAGCCATGCCTGCGGGGCAACCCAAGATGGGTGGGTTATGGTGGAGAGATCTGACAGAATGTGGTCCACTGAAGAAGGGAATGGCAAGCCACTTCAGTATTCTTGCCTTGAGAATCCACTTATTTACTGTTGCTTTTGGTGTCAGGTCCAAAAAATTATCCCCAAGACTGACATGAGGGAGTTTGCCTGGGTTTTCTTTTAGGAGTTTTATGGTTTCGAGTCTGGCATTTTTTAATGCATTTTGAGTTGATTTTTGTACATGGTGTAAGACAGGTGCTGACTCGCTTCATTCGCGTTCAATTCTGTGACCCCGTGGCCTGTGCCCACTGGGTTCCTCTTGTCTCCAGGCAAGAATACTAGAGTGGCTTGCCATGCTCTCCCCTGGGGAATCTTCCCGATTCAGGGATCAAACCCACGTTTCTCACCACTCGCGGCCCTGGTGTAAGATAGTGGCCCAGTTTTCCCAACACTGTTTATCGAAGAGACGCTCCTTTCCCCATTGCATATTCTTGGCTCCTTTGTCACAAACTGACTGGCCACATACGTGGGGTTTGTTTCTGGCCTCTGCTCTGTCCCACTGATCCGTGTCTGCTCTACACCAGGCTTCCCCGGTCACTCAGAGGTTAAAGCGTCTCCTCCAGTGAAGATCCCCTGGAGAAGGAAATGGCAACCCACTCCAGTATTCTTGCCTGGAGAATCCCATGGATGGAGGAGCCTGGTAGGCTACAGTCCACGGGGTTGCAAAGAGTCGGACACGACTGAGCGACCACTTTCTTTCACTTTCTATACCAGTTCCATCATTGTTGTTCAGTTGCTAAGTTGTGTCTGGCTCTTTGCGACCCCAAGGACTGCAGTACGCCAGGCTTCCCTGTCCTTCACTATCTCCTGAGTTTACTCAAACTCATGTCCGTTGAGTCAGTGATGCCATCCAACCATCTCATCCTCTGTGGTCCCCTTCTTGTCTTGCCTTCAGTCTTAACCCAGCGTCAGGATCTTTTCCAATGAGTCAGCTCTTCGCATCAGGGGGCCAAAGTACTGGAGCTTCAGGTTCAGCATCAGTCCTTCCAATGAATATTCAGGGCTGATTTCCCTCAGAATGGACTGGTTGGATCTCCTTGCTGTCCAAGGGACTCTCAAGAGTCTTCTCCAGTGCCACAGTTCAAAAGCACCAATTCTTCAGTGCTCAGCTTTCTTCACAGTCCAACTCTCACATCCATACATGACCACTGGAAAAACCATAGCCTTGACTAGACGGACCTTAGAAAAGTGATAACTCTGCTTTTCAATATGCTCTCTAGGTTGGTCATTACTTTCCTTCCAAGGAGTAAGCGTCTTTTAATTTCATGGCCGCAGTCACCATCTGCAGTGATTTTGGAACCCAGAAAAATAAAGTCTGACACTGTTTCCACTGTTTCACCATCTATTTGCCATGAAATGATGGGACCAGATGCCATGATCTTGGTTTTTTGAGTGTTGAGTTTTAAACCAGCTTTTTCACTCTCCTCTTTCACTTTTATCAAGAGGCTCTTTAGTTCTTCTTCCCTTTGTGCCATAAGGGTGGTACTATCTGCATATCTGAGGTTATTGATATTTCTCCCGGCAATCTTGATTCCAGCTTGTGCTTCCTCCAGCCCAGCATTTTGCATGATGTACTTGCATGTAAGTTAATAAACGGGTCTTTTCATATTCCTCTCCCAGTTTGGAACCAGTCTGTTGTTCCACGTCTGGTTCTAAGTATCCATCGGCAGGAACCTGTTTAAGGCACCTGAGAAAAGCCCGAGAGGCAAGTAAGGAGCTGGGCGTGGGGATGGGCCCGGCCTGGCAGCCTTCTGTGGGCTCACACGCGAGCACCCTTCACCAGGGCCCGGGTCTGCCAGCTGGAGGTCGGGAGGAGGAAAGTGTCACCGTGACACAGGCCCACTGTAACAGAAAGCCCTGGGGTCGGCGCGGGTGGGGAGCAGCGCACTGGGCTTAAACAGTGTTTACTTCCGGTTCTAGAGACTGGAAGGAGAGGTCAGCTGGGGGAGGTCTGGTGGGGCCAGCCTCCTCTTCCTCACTATGTTCTCACATTGGAGGAGATGAGGGTGCTCCCTGGGGGGTCTCCTGTAAAGGCACTGACGCCATTCATGAGGACCCCACCTCGTGACCTGATCACGTCCCCAAGCCCTTGCCTCCGGGTACCATCACCTTGGGGGTTAGGTTCCAACGTGGTTTGGGGGACACCCTGAGTGGCTTGCTTTAGGAAAGGAGTGCTGGGGCGCCCTGGGGCCCTGCACTTGGTGAGCTGGCGCGGGTCCCCAGCACTCGTGGGGAGCCTGCTGAGCCGCAGGCACATTCTCTGCCCCACATGAACACCGTCTGCCCCAGGTGATCACCGAGAAGCCACAGCTGCAGAGCAGCCGCTGCCGGACCAGGGCCTTCGCCTCACCCACGCCTCCAGGCGCGGCGCTCCTCCCTCACGCCTGAGCCCGGGGGCAGCCTCCAGGCTGTGGGCTCCTCTGATGGTAAACTGAGTCCCCGTTAGCGTCCATGTCCTGGGCGGACCCTGCACCACCCCCGACTGCGAGTGCACAATGGCCAGGATGTTCCTGCAGAGGGGATCTCAGTCCCTGAGTGTGGCTGGGGGCTATGACCCTCTCAGCCCCGAGCACCCTGGCCGCCCGGGCTGCACGCTGGAA
>SJXQ01010276.1:63156-79568 GCA_006408695.1 Aepyceros melampus
CTGGGTCGGCTGGGGGGTGGGTGGGATGCGGGCTCTCGGGGCCACCCCCAGAAGACCACCCCAGATCAGCGGGCCCAGCTCAGGCCCCGGCTCTCCAGGCCGGCTGGGTCTCCTGCCAGGTCACGTGGGCGCCCAGAGACCAGCGTCACCCAGACAAACAGGGCGGCCTGCCTGGGCACGGCCATGCGCCGAGGGCTCTGCTCTTCTCGGGAGACCAGACCCCGGGAAACCCCGCCTCCTCGTCCAGGTGACTCCAGGCCGCCCCGGCC
The DNA here is from genome assembly GCA_006408695.1 of Aepyceros melampus. Classification (NCBI taxonomy): domain Eukaryota; kingdom Metazoa; phylum Chordata; class Mammalia; order Artiodactyla; family Bovidae; genus Aepyceros; species Aepyceros melampus. The sequence goes on from SJXQ01010276.1 coordinate 63,426, forward strand.
GTCTTCCCGGACTAGACAGACCCGGGGCTTCGGCCGCTGGGAGCTTGCTCGGCCAGACGCCCTTGCCCTGGAACCCCTCCCGCCGGCCAAGGCCCATCGAGGGCAGCCTGACAGCTGCACCCGCCTGGAGCCGAGGGTCACCCTGAAGGGCTCAGGCTCATGGGGGCGGTCCTGGCTCTCGTCCTGCCCGCAGACCAAGTCAGAGCAACAAGCTGGAGCCTGAGCCGGGGAGACCGCTGCCCTTGGCCAGAGAAGAGAGGAGCGAGAAGAGAGGAGCGAGAGAGAAGAGAGGTACCGCTGAGGCTGCGGACCAGCTTCGCCTCTTCCTCCCCATCCTCATCCAGGCCCTCAGCCTTCAGCTTCTTCCACTTGAATTCATCCCGCTCTTGAATCTTCAGATCGGTGTGGAGGTCGGACAGCTTCAAAGGAGGAAGATTCAGCTGCGGGAGGAGGAGGAGAGAGGACACCTGACCACCAGCTGCATGGTGACCAACGACAGCCTGGAAGGAACTGGCCTCAGAGAGGAGACGCCAGGCGAGGAGCTGGGATCCTGGGCACTCAAGATCCCGCCTGCGCTCCCGCACAGGAGTGTCAACGGGGCCTCTGTGCGCGGCGTGGAGCTCACCGGCCCTTGGGCCCCAGACCCACCCTCCAGCCTTGGAGGACACCGCGTCCCCAGGAGCCCCGGGGCGTCGGCAGCCTGAGCGCGGTCACTGGGGAGACAGGCCAGCTCACCCTCCTGCCTCGGAGGACACCGCATCCTCAGGGAGCCCCGGGGCGTCAGCGGCCTGAGCGTGGTCACTGGGGAGACAGGCTGGCTCGCCCTCCAGCCTCGGAGGACACCGCATCCTCAGGGAGCCCCGGGGCGTCGGCGGCCTGAGCGTGGTCACTGGGGAGACAGGCTGGCTTGCCCTCCAGCCTCGGAGGACACCGCGTCCTCAGGGAGCCCCAGGGCATCGGCGGCCTGCGCGCGGTCACTGGGGAGACAGGCCGGCTCGCACTCCAGCCTGGACCCCAGGCGCCTGTGCACACCTGGGCACGGGGACGCAGGCGCACAGACGCTGGGCTCGCCTGAGAAACTTCTCCCTGCATGTGTAACTCGGAAGAAAGGTAAACCGCAAGGACTGGAGAGTAGATCGTATTTATGGAAGACTTTCAATTAGAAAACAAAAAACACAGCTACGGCTCTCCAGGGTCGTTGCCCATGCTGGGGGCTGACCAAGGGGCGCGGGGCCTCCCTGGATACGGGCTGCGGGCTAAGAAGGGCCCTCTGGCTCCTGGCAGAGGCTGCTCTGGCTCAGCCCAAGGGCGCCTTCCTCGCTTCTGAGCCAGACCAGCATGCGAAGGCTGTGGTCAGGCCCGTTAAACGTGCAACTTTAAAAATCAACGTGTTAGCACGCCTGGCAGACACCTGCACCCTCGAAGGTGGGCGAGGTGGCACGGTGAGGACCCAGGGCTGCAGTGTGGGGCCCCGAGGCAGCCCTTCCGCGCCCCCCGTCGGCTCCTGGGGGACCCTGCTACCCCAGGCAGACGTGGGCGCTGGGACCTGACCCCATACAGCCTGCCTGTCCTGCAGGAAGGGGACCCTTGAGAGGTCGGGCTTGGAGGCACGCACGTACGCGTGCCCAGGAGCAGACCTCTCGGGGCTAGAACCTTCAGTGGGGGCAGGAAGACGGTGTGGAGAGGAAACCGAAGCCGCCGGCAGGGTGAGGGCTCGTGGCAGAGGCGCCAGGGCCCCGCTCGCCCCGACTTCCCTGGCTGGGCGGACACTGGGCAGCGTCCTGGCCGCCTCCCTGGAGGTGCTCTCGGTCGGGCCCTCGAGAGCCTGGGGCCCTCTCCTCCACTCCCATCGGAGGCCCCAGGAGGGCAAGAACCTGCCTGCAGGACACGGCTGCGGGTCCCTGGGTATCAGACCCTTTCTGCTGCTACTGGAAGGGGGCGGACTTAATTTCCTTCTCAGAGAGTTGGATGCTGGATGGAAGCACCAGCAAGGCCTGCGTGTCGCTTCCGTGCCCCGTAACCGTAGCGAGGTTGCTGAGCAGATCTAGTGACCAGGCAGCGCTCAGGCTTTCTACAAATGAAGATCACGTCGTCTGCAAACAGAGCGCTTTACCTCTTCCTTTCTGATCTGGATGACTTTCCTTTCTCTTTTCTTGCCCTGCTGTTCTGCCTGGAGCTTCCACTCCTTGTTGAATAGAAGTAATAACCTAATTCTTAAACAGGCGAATGACTTGAATATAAATTTCTCCAAACACCACACATGAATGGCCAAGAGGGACATGAACAGACCCTCCAGATCGCAGATCATTGGGAGGAATGGAAACCCCACGAGAGACACCCCCTCACAGCGGTTACGGGTCGGTTACTCTGGAGAATGGAAAGCAGGCCCTGCTGGGGGGATAACAAAGGGAGCCCCCGCGGGCGACTGGTGGGATGCGAACGGGCCCGCCGCGGCAAACAGTGAGGAGGTGCCTCAGAAACGGAGCCAAGAGCTGCTGTTTGACCCAGCAACTCCCCCGCTCCCCCGCTGGGCACTGACCCAGGGCCTGAAGCCAGAATCTCGAAGAGAGACCCGTGCTCCCAAGCTTCCTGCAGCACCAGTCTCAACACCAAGACACGGGAACAACTCAACCAAGATGTCCATCACGATAAGGAAAATGTGGGACAGACACACAATGGAATACGAGCCTCAAAACAGAAGGGGAACTGGCCCTCTGCGACGCACAGGTGCTGGGTGAGATAAGCCAGACATATCAGCCAACACTTCTCCACAACACCACTTACCACGAGGGGCGGAGAGTGGACAGAGGCAGAGGAGGGCGAATGAAGCGCTGGCCACAGGGCGCAGTCCGCGTGCGGCTCGAGTGAGTCCCGGGGACTCGCTGCTCAGTGTGACCCGGGGAACCAGACCTTGCATTTGGTGTTTAGTCATTCAGCTGTGTACAACTCCTTGTGGCCCCATGGACTGTAGCCCTCCGGGTTCCTCTGTCCATGGGATTCTCCAGGGAAGAATTCTAGACTGGGTTGCCATGCCCTTCTCCAGGGGATCTTCCCAACCCAGGGATGGAACCTGGGTCTCCTGTCTTGCACTGAGCCACCTGGGAATCCCATTTAAACTGTTCATCATTTAAAAATTTGCTAAGGTGGGGGGCGGGGGTCGATCTTAGGTTCTTATCGCAAATAATAACAAACAAGAGCTCAGGAGAATATTTGGGAGGTGATGGGTGTGTTTGTGGGCCTGTACACTTATCTCCAAACTAATTAACAACATAGAACTTTTCAGAGGTCAATCATATCTCAAAAATGGTAAAACAAAACAATGAAAAGCCAAAACCAACAACCAACCAAAAAAAAATCCCCTGGGACCCAGCGTGCACGCATAGTCAGCTCCAGCCACAGCTCTGCACGCCGACCCTGGAACGAGGTGGGAGCCGCACCCCAGCCCACAGAAGGACTGGCGAGAGACGACGGGACACGCCTTCTCCCACCCTGAGCACATGCCATGCAAGACACACCGTGGGATCACCTCACGTTTAGGAAAAAAGAAACGGTGATGTTTTCAGTCAGTTCAGTCGCTCAGTCGTGTCCAACTCTTTGCAACCCCATGGACTGCAGCACGCCAGGCCTCCCTGTTCATCACCAACTTCCGGAGTTCACTCAGACTCACGTCCATAGAGTCAGTGGTGCCATCCAACCATCTTGTCCTCTGTTGTCTCCTCCTCCCGCCTTCAATCTTTCCCAGCACAGGGTCTTTTCTAAGGAGTCAGTCCTTCACATCAGGTAGCCAAAGTCTTGATGTTTTCAGAGAGCAAACTATCCCAAGAACGAAACCAAAGGCTAGGAACCAAAAGTGCCTCGTGCTGGCCCTGCCTCCCACCCGGGCTCGGCTCGGGGCAGGGAGTGCCAACCCTGGGACACGGCCGGAGGCCCGCACCACAGGCACCCTTGCGGGCTCCTGCCACTGCCCGAGGAGCTTCCGGAAGCTTCGCTGGCTAGGAAGGCTGGGACAAGCCAGCTTGTATTCCACAGGTCTGCGTAGGGAGCCAAAACATGATGCCACCGGGCATGAACCCCACCCTGAGGACCCGTGCACTTCATTCAGCAGAAAACACTTGTACACGCAGTTGGAGAATTTCAGGGCCGAGAGGCCCAGAAAAGACATCTAGATCAAGGCCGGCCCATCCAAGGGCAGTGCTGGGGTTCCCAGAGAACAGAGGAGGCCCTCCCAGACAGCTGTGACCTGAGACTGAGCAGGTCAGCAGTGGACTGCACACGGGGGCGCGGAGGGCAGTGGAGGCGAGCTGGAGGGCGGGCGCCGGCCAGGAGGCGTGAGGAGGCCGGCAGATGCAAAGCGGCGTCTGGACAGACAAGACAGGGCTGACCAGCACGGCCCTGCGGGCCGGAGGGCTCCGGGCAGGTTCGCGGGCACAAGTGCCCCTTCTTCCAGAAAGCCCTCCAGCCTCTCCAACCCAGAGTGCTCTCTCACCAGGCAGGCTGCACACACAGTGGCCCTGACAGCTAGGGACCCGGAGCGGAATCCTCAAGGGCACTGGCCTAGGAACAGCGCGGGGCCTGGGAGCTAAGGGCCTGGGGGCAACTACTGGGCCCTGACCGCCCCGCGGGCGGCCGTCACATTCCTGCCCACCTTTCTTCCCCCTCAGTTCCTTTTCTTTTCCAAAACTTAGTCCTCACTTTGCTCTCTTTCAAGGACTCAGGAATGCTTAAAACTGGAAGACTGGAGCTGATGAGACTCCATTTGAGAGATGAGACAAGAGGCCCAGAGGCTGGGGGAAACTTGTAAATACCCATTTCTCTAAAGACACCCGGCCTGAAACAGCAGGGACTGTTATGTTAATGAGGAAGCTGCTGGTGCAGGTTCGCCAGCTGCCTCCAGGCGGAGTGACCTCAGGGGCGTCCTTTGCTCTCTGGGCTTTGAGGAAGGTCGGATTCAGTTCACTTGAGCCTTAAGTTTCAGGTGTTATCCTCCCACCACATGTGAAAGTGAATCGCTCAGTCGTGTCCCACTCTTTGCAAACTCTCCAGGCCAGAATACCGGAGTGCGTAGCCGTTCCCTTCTCACCACATCCTTTCACCCAGTTTAACAAGAACCTGTCTGCTTCCAGGATTTCTGTATCCCTGACCTGTCCTCATGACCAGCATCAACCGTTCTTTTGTTTCTCCATTTAGGGGAACAGAATGTAGAAAAGGCAGAAAGCTGCAAGGCAGGAGACCTGGGCCTGCCCGCTGGGAGGGAATCTCGGCCTCAAACTGACGGGGCAGCCCCTCTGCCCAGGCCAAGGCCTCCTGTCTTCACCTGTTATCACCAGGCCAGGGTCCCTGTTCCCTGATGAAGAGTAGAGGCAACGCAGTAAGAGGGACTCACACATGTTTGTGCGGGCGGGTCTCAGGCTGTCAAAGGCTCGAGGCCCCGGCCAGCAGACCCCCGAGATGGAAGAGACCCCAGCCCGGGCTCTGCAGACCCCAGGATCAGAGGACGCCCTGCCGGCCCCCGAGAGAGAAGAGACCCAGGCCTGAGCTCCACAGACCCCACGATCAGAGGACGCCCCGCGGACCCTCGAGACTGGAGACCCGGGCCTGAGCTCCACAGACCCCACGATCAGAGGACGCCCCGCGGACCCCCGAGAGAGGAGACCCGGGCCTGCGCCCCGCGGGCCCCACGATCGGAGGACGCCTTGCCGACCCCCAAGAGAGAGGAGAGCCAGGCCTGCGCCCCGCGGGCCCCACGATCGGAGGACGCCGCGGCCCGCGGAGCCCCGAGAGAGGAGACCGGGCCTGCGCCCCGCGGGCCCCACGATCGGAGGACGCCGCGGCCCGCGGAGCCCCGAGGTGCGGGGACCCGGCCGCCGCTCACCCGCTGGGCCTTCTCCCACAGCTGGTTCAGCTTCTCCATGCGGAACTCCGCCGCGGGCTCGCGCTTCGAGGGCGGCGCGGGCTCGTTCTTCTCCCGCGAGTACTTGCCGGCGTGGCCTGCCGCAGCCCACGGCCCGAGGAGCAGCAGCAGCAGCAGCGGCGGCGGCCGCCGGACCGCGCGCAGCACAGACAGGACCCTCGGCGACGCCATCTTCCGCCTCCGGACGCGGAGCCCCTGCAGCTGCGGGAAGGAGAAGGCCCCGCCCCGCCCCGGGCTCGCCCCGCCCACCAGGCCTGCCGCGCTGCCTCCTGGGAGTTGTAGTCCCTCCCCACGCGGCCGGCCCAAAAGGAGGCTGCGGGCGGACTACAAGGCCCGGGGCGCCCTGCGGAGGCACCGCGCGGGGGCGTTTCCTAGGCAACCGCACCGCGGCCTGGGGTCTCCGGGCGCCTCAGCGGCTAAGTGTGGCTCAGTTCAGTTCAGACTCTTTGTCGTGTCCGACTCTTGGCCACCCCACGGCCTGCAGCCCGCCAGGCCTCCCTGTCCATCACCAACTCCCGGAGCTCGCTCAAACTCACGTCCACTGAGTCGGTGATGCCATCCAACCATCTCCTCCTCTTGTCCCCCTCTCCTGCCGCCTTCAATCTTCCCCAGCATCAGGGTCTTTTCAAATGAGTCAGTTCTTTGCATCAGGGGGCCAAAGTATTGGAGCTTCAACGTCAGCATCAGTCCTTCCAATGAATATTCAGGACTGATCTCCTTCAGGATGGACTGGTTGGATCTCCTTGCAGTCCAAGGGACTCTCCAGAGTCTTCTCCAACACCACAGTTCAATAGCATCAGTTCTTCAGTGCTTAGCCTTCTTTATGGTCCACCTGTCTTATCCATACATGACTACTGGAAAAACCATAGCTTTGACGAGACGGACCTTAGTTGGCAAAGTCTGCGCCCCGCGGGCCCCACGATCGGAGGACGCCTTGCCGACCCCCAAGAGAGAGGAGAGCCAGGCCTGCGCCCCGCGGGCCCCACGATCGGAGGACGCCGCGGCCCGCGGAGCCCCGAGAGAGGAGACCCGGGCTGCGCCCCGCGGGCCCCACGATCGGAGGACGCCGCGGCCCGCGGAGCCCCGAGGTGCGGGGACCCGGCCGCCGCTCACCCGCTGGGCCTTCTCCCACAGCTGGTTCAGCTTCTCCATGCGGAACTCCGCCGCGGGCTCGCGCTTCGAGGGCGGCGCGGGCTCGTTCTTCTCCCGCGAGTACTTGCCGGCGTGGCCTGCCGCAGCCCACGGCCCGAGGAGCAGCAGCAGCAGCAGCGGCGGCGGCCGCCGGACCGCGCGCAGCACAGACAGGACCCTCGGCGACGCCATCTTCCGCCTCCGGACGCGGAGCCCCTGCAGCTGCGGGAAGGAGAAGGCCCCGCCCCGCCCCGGGCTCGCCCCGCCCACCAGGCCTGCCGCGCTGCCTCCTGGGAGTTGTAGTCCCTCCCCACGCGGCCGGCCCAAAAGGAGGCTGCGGGCGGACTACAAGGCCCGGGGCGCCCTGCGGAGGCACCGCGCGGGGGCGTTTCCTAGGCAACCGCACCGCGGCCTGGGGTCTCCGGGCGCCTCAGCGGCTAAGTGTGGCTCAGTTCAGTTCAGACTCTTTGTCGTGTCCGACTCTTGGCCACCCCACGGCCTGCAGCCCGCCAGGCCTCCCTGTCCATCACCAACTCCCGGAGCTCGCTCAAACTCACGTCCACTGAGTCGGTGATGCCATCCAACCATCTCCTCCTCTTGTCCCCCTCTCCTGCCGCCTTCAATCTTCCCCAGCATCAGGGTCTTTTCAAATGAGTCAGTTCTTTGCATCAGGGGGCCAAAGTATTGGAGCTTCAACGTCAGCATCAGTCCTTCCAATGAATATTCAGGACTGATCTCCTTCAGGATGGACTGGTTGGATCTCCTTGCAGTCCAAGGGACTCTCCAGAGTCTTCTCCAACACCACAGTTCAATAGCATCAGTTCTTCAGTGCTTAGCCTTCTTTATGGTCCACCTGTCTTATCCATACATGACTACTGGAAAAACCATAGCTTTGACGAGACGGACCTTAGTTGGCAAAGTAATGCTCTGCTTTTTAATATGCTGTCTAGGTTGGTCATAGCTTTTCTTCCAAGGAGAAAGCGTCTTTTAATTTCATGGCTGCAGTCAGCATCTGCAGTGATTTTGGGGCCGAAGAAAATAAAGTCTCTCATTGTTTCCATTGTTTCCCAACATCAGAGTCTTTTCAAATGAGTCAGTTCTTCATATCAGGTGGACAAAGTACTGAAGTTTCAGCTTCAGCATCAGTGCAGCTAGGGCAGCCCTAGCTGGGACGGGAGACAGCCGGGGGCTATAGGTGGGTCAAAGATCTGATCTCCCGTCCTAGATTGACCCCCCACAAGGACGTTTTTCCCTCAGCTGCATGGAAAGAGGAAACAGTTCAAAACTCGGGACTGTGTCTGGCTGACACCTTAGCTTGTTTCTATGGCACCTGCCTCGGTGTTGAGCCTTCACCGTCATTATGAACTCTGGAAATCGGCCTTGGCTGGCACCCCACCATACCTGTCTCTGTCAGGAAACCTAGATCCCGCCTCCCAAGCCCACCCTTCCCAGGGAGCCACAGGGCTCCCCCCCCACCATCTAGCGAGTGCCTGCACCTCAACACCAACTTTAAATTGCACCCACTTCTCCCCCCGCACTTGTTCTGTCATTAGAGATGGCTGTGTACCTGTTCTCTCCCCCCACCTGCTGTATTCTAGCAAACAAGCAAACCAGAATGCAGCCAACATGCTGGGCCGCTCTCCCGGAGGGGAAACTGGGGACAGGCAAACAGTGGGAACCAGACGGCCGCCTCGAGCAGCTTCCGGGGTCCGGTAGAGGCACCCATGGGGGTGCTTTGGTGCTTCGAGGAGGAGCCGGGCAAGCCACGCCTGGTGAGGATGGTGGACCGTGCCTGAGAGGCAATGCCCCAGGGAAGAGAGCCACGCGGAGCTCTCTTGACATGAGAGAACCCACTGCAGGCCTAGGTCATGCTGCCATCTCAGCCTGGCCACAACGCTTGCCTGCGAGGAAGAACAGGCCTCGGGAGTGAATGATTTTAAGGAAACAAAGCACGTGAGAGCAAACAGCTGTTACCAGGCCAGGGAAATAATTTAACAATTTAACCGGAGATAATGCGTCAGTCCTGGTGGTTTAGTCTGCACGTTGTGTCTGACTCTGCAACCCCATGGGCTGTGGCTCGCCAGGCTCCTCTGTTCATGGGGTTTCCCAGGCAAGAATACTGGAGTGGGTTGCCATTTCCTTCTCCAGAGGACCTTCCTAACCTAGGGAATGAATCCTGACCTCCTGCATAGCAGGCAGTCTTCAACATATCAGGCAGATTCTTTACTGCTGAGCCCCCAGGGAAGCCTTAATCAGTCATAGAGACTGCCAGTTCTGTTTTTGAGATAAAGAATAGTCTGACACATATTCTCTGAGCTGTCGAACAGGGTCCAAACGCCCTTGGACAACTGGCCGCCAGACTAACTGGGGCCAGACCACTGACGATGTTGAACTTTGCTGGCTTCAGTCAACCAAGACCCTGGCCTCTGTCAGCCTAGGATGACACCTGCCCCAATTCTATGCTTCATTCCTCTTTGCACAAGCCCTTTCACGAGGATGTGTGCTCCTGCAGCTGGAAACTTCCCCCATTTTGCTGTCCTGGGAGACACTGCTTTGGGAAGTACCCCCAAAGTTCTCCTTACTTGCGGCAGATAATAAATCATTCTCCCACTTTTTGATTTGATTGGTTTGGCTCGATACCCACTAAGAGGTGAACCCAGTTTCTGGGGGTAACAGGAGGGCATTCCAAGCGGAGGGTCCATGAAGGAAAGGGAGTGGAGAAAACCTGGGCATCTTGGAAGGACCTAGTATTTAATTACTTAAAAAAAAAAAAAGAATTGAGACTCTTCTGCTGCCATTTTAAATCCAGCTCCATATAATGCTCCGCCGCCGCAGCCGCTGGACGCAGACTGGGCGCCAGCACCCTCTGCCGACAACTCCACCGCTACGGAAGTCGTGAACAGTGCAGCAACAGAGAGGAATTTGCAGAGGGCTCCAAGGTCAATGAGGGCAGGGACCAGCAGGATGCTGCAAGATGTGTACTGGAGGCTGGAGCTGGGATACAAGCAAGAAAGATCTGACTATTTGTCTCGATTTGGGGACGTGGTGGATTGCACGGTTAAAACAGATCCTGTTACTAGAAGATCACGAGGATTTGGATTTGTGCTTTTCAGGGATGCTGCTAGTGTTGATAAGGTTTGGGAACTGAAATAACACAAACTGGATGGCAAATTGATAGACCCTAGATGACCAACCTAGACAGCATATTCAAAAGCAGAGACATTACTTTGCCAACAAAGGTCCGTCTAGTCAAGGCTATGGTTTTTCCAGTGGTCATGTATGGATGTGAGAGTTGGACTGTGAAGAAAGCTGAGCGCCGAAGAATTGAAGCTTTTGAACTGTGGTGTTGGAGAAGACTCTTGAGAGTCCCTCGGACTGTAAGGAGATCCAACCAGTCCATTCTAAAGGAGATCAGTCCTGGATGTTCATTGGAAGGACTGATGCTAAAGCTGAAACTCCAATACTTTGGTCATCTCATGTGAAGAGTTGACTCATTGGAAAAGACTCTGATGCTGGGAGGGACTGGAGGCAGGAGGAGAAGGGGAAGACAGAGGATGAGATGGCTGGATGGCATCACCAACTCAATGGACATGAGTTTGGGTGAACTCCGGGAGTTGACAATGGACAGGAAGGCCTGGCGTGCAGCGATTCATGGGGTTGCAAAGAGTCAGACACGGCTGAGTGACTGAACTGAACTGAACTGAATTGAGAAGGTCCAAAGCTTTAAAAGGGAAGGAAGCCCCCCAAAAAAGGTTTTCGTGGGTGGATTGAGCCCAGATACTTCAGAGGAACAAACAAAAGAATATTTTGGAGACTTTGGAGAGATTGAAAATATTGAACGTCCTGTGGATACAAAAACAAATGAAAGAAGAGGATTTTGCTTTATTACATATACGAACGAGGAACAAGTAAAGAGAAAGTGAACTGAGCTGAACTTTGTCTTTCGCTATCTGTGTTGTGACGCAGTGTGGATTTGTGTTTATACAAACTTATTTGTATGATTATATGTTAAACCTCAAATAAATGCTTCTTTATGTGATTGTTTAAAAAAAAAAAGAATTGAGGCACAGTTGATTTACAATGTTGTGTTAGTTTCAGGTCCACAGCAAAGTATTTTAGTTAGATATACATATATGTGTGTGTGTGTGTGTGTGTGTATACACTTTTTCAAATTTTTTCCATAATAGGTTATTACAAGATATTGAATATGGTTCCCTGTGCTATAGAGTAGGTCTTTGTTGCTTATCTATTTATGTATTATTGTGTATAATTAATGATCCTGAGCTTCCAATTTATTCCTCCCCGCCTTTTCCCCTTTGATAATCATAAGTTCCATTTTCCATATCTGTAAGTCTATTTCTGTTTTGTAAATGAGTTCATCAGTATCACTGTTTTAAGGTTTCACATGTAAGCGATATTATATGATGTTTGTTTTTGTCTGACTTACTAAGCATGATAATCTATCTCTAGGTCCATCCATCTTGCTGCAAGAGGCATCATTTCACTCTTTTTTATGGCTGAGTACAGCACCTCCAGAGACAGAGGATGAGATGGTTGGATGGCATCACTGACTCAAGGGACATGAGCTTGAGCCAGTTCCAGGAGTTGGTGATGGACAGGGAAGCCTGGCGTGCTGCAGTCCACGGGGTCACAGAGTCAGACACGACTGAGCGACTGAACTGAACTGAACAGCCGCTTCCTGTAGCTCTGGGTAAAGCCTCTGCCTGCAATGTGGGAGACCAGGGTTCCGTCCCTCGGTCGGGAAGATCTCCTGGAGAAGGGAATGGCAACCCACTCCAGTATTCTTCCCTGGAGAATCCCATGGATAGAGGAGCCTGGTGGGCTACAGTCCATGGGGTCGTGGACAGGACTGAGCGACTAACACGCGGCATTTAGTTACTTTGTAGTAAATTGTAGCCTGTGTTGTTCCAGAAGGGGCTTGAGGTGCCTGGAATCAAGCTATGATTTGCTGGATGAAGGACGAACGGATAGGTAGATGGATGGAGGGATGCCAATGAATTCTTCCTTTGTTCCCAGCCTGGTCCTAGAATATGCTGTCTTTTCTTGACCACAAGATGCCACAAAGCCCTTGATGGTGATGAGTGGGCAGAGGGAAAGATGGTGAGCATCTCATATGGACTTCAGGTCCACAGCGGGCCTGGGAGCGACTTCAGCCATCAGGGCCTGCTGAAGGGGGCTGGGGAGGGTGTGAGGTAGAGAAGCGGCTCTAACTTCCTTTTCCAGGCTCCAGACAGCTCCGTCCCCGCGGTGCCTGCTGCAGCAACGTTTCTCCAGGCTGCAGCTTCCTGGTCCAGGGCTTCGGGGCTGGCCTGGAGCCTCTCCAGCCCAGGTGTACCCTGCGATGGGGCCGCAGGGACCCCTCCTCTGCTTCCCCCCACCTCTCCGTTCCTGTACCCTTTGCTCTGCCCGTGGCCTCCTGCCCTGGCAGCCCCAGGGAAGCACCTCACCTGGTCCCTGGATCATCGCTCAGCACCACATCTCTGCACGAGGACGATTAACCTGTCCGTTATCACCTCCTACTTAGTGACTCCGACATGGAACTCCCACCAGGCCGAGCTTGGCACAGAAGAGCAATGACTGAAAACTCATTTTAAAAAGTTGATGTTTTTTGTAAGAGTTCATCCTCCCCCGCCTCCATCCTTCCCCAAAGAGACCTGCACACAGGCACTTTCCGTGCGACTCCACTGCGCTATGATGCCTGCCAAGGTGCAGGGAAATTGGCTCTGGGCCCAGCGTGCGCACCCCCTGAGCTGACCGGGGCTCTGGCACGAGCCCTTCCAATGTTCTTCGTGAAGTCCCTGAAGCTCTTTGTGTAACCCAGACACTCACGGTTCATCAGTTTTGTGTGTTGTGACTATCTCCTCCCATCCTTGGGCTCGCTTTCACTCTTTTGGTGGCCTCTTTTGATGTACAGGCAGCTTAATATACCTGTAATGATCAATATTTTCCTTCACTTGTTACTGCTTTCGTGTAAAGCCTTTCCAGTGTCAAGGAGATGAGTACATTCCACATTACTTCTAAAGACCCTGTGGCTTCGCCTTTCACGTTGCAGTCTCTGCTCCGCCTGGGACTGATTCCTGAGGATGGCTTTAGGAGGCTTCCCTGGTAGCTCAGATAGTCAAGAACCTCCCTGCCAATGCAGGAGACATAAGAGACGCGGGTGCCATCCCTGGGTTGGGAAGGTCCCCTAGAGTGGGAAACGGCAACCCACTCCGATATGCTTGCTTGGGAAATCCCATAGCCAGGGGAACCTGGTGGGCTACAATCCAGGGGTTGCAAAGAGTCGGACGCGCCTGAGCAGCTTAGCCTGGCACATAGCACCGGGCCTCAGGGCGCGCAGTTTCCAGAGTGGAAATGTGTCGACCGCGTCGTTTGCAACAGTAAGCGGGCACCATGCTTTGGTTCCTTTTCAGAAATGGGAACCTTAGGAAATGGATTTGACCAGAACCGCTGTTTAGGGCACAAGAAACTAGCTGTGCCCTGGGAATAGTGCCCTAAGGTACGGGCCCTCAAATGCGAATATCCAGTAATCCAAACTACATAGATAGAGTTGCTGTTGTTGTTCAGTTGCCAACTCGTGTCCGACCCTTTGAGACCCCATGGACTGCAGCACACCAGGCTTCCTTGTCCTTCACCATCTCCCAGAGTTTGCCCAAGTTCATGTCCATTGAATCGGTGGTGCCATCCAACTAGTGACTCCCCAAATTTCCTTTTAAACCAGATTCATCCTTTCCTCCATGTTGAAATGGTTCTTTGATGAGATTAAATTCTCAAGTCATCAAGCACCGCCTGGTAATCCATGGGGTTGCAAAGAGTCGAACATGACTGAGCGACTAAGCACAAAAAATATACACATATAGGAGAAAAAAAGTGTTAGTCACTCAGTCCAACTCTTCGTGACCCCATGGTCTACAGCCCGCCAGGCTCCTCTGTCCATGGGATTCTCCAGGCAAGGATCCTGGAGTGGGCTGCCATGCCCTCCCCCAGGGGATCTTCCCGACCGAACCCAGGTCTGCATTGTGAGCCAATCCATCACGTCTGAGCCACCAGGGAAGCCATCTATATACACTCTGTGGGGTAGGGGACCGCATTCCATGTGTCCTAAATCTCAATAAGAGAAAATGCATTTCAGGCAGCCCTGCTGGGAGAACGGCAACAGCATTCCTATTCCTTCTCCCAGACATGACATCACATTGCCACATGCTGAGATGACTGCCAAAGAGGTGACCAAGTCATACCCGGAAGCGTGCGATGGAGATGAACCAGGCAGCGAGTTAATAAAAACATCTTGTTTTCTCAGATTTTGTGTAATTTGTCGGAGTTTAAAGTTGTCTTCATTTTTTCCCACTCTAAATAAATGTTCCCTTTCACACCTCATTTTGTTTCTGTAACTTTGCATTCTCTTCTGTAAAGAGACCCCCAAGCCGTGTGAGCTTCAGGCCCCATGAAGCTCCCTGGATCCCACTTGCCCCCTGCCTCCTGCCCGCTGGGCTGGGGTGGAGGAAGGACCCAGCGGAGGCTGGGGGGTGTGGGGCTCGTGAGGCTGGCGTCATCGCTGGATGGGGACTTGTGCACTGCAGGGGCAAGACAGAACCCCCGAGAATCCTGCTTGAGGGTGACCGCCTGCAGTGCTCCACGTGGCACCTGGCGCACGTGGGCCTCAACAAACCAGAGCTCCCAGGAGGTCACCCATGATGTGTTGCTCTCCCTCACATCCGGCCCTTGCTTCCTTCCTCCCTTCCTCAGGGTGGGCCCGGTGCTGGGTGTGGGCTTGGTTTATAAAAACCTGAGCTGGACGAGGCCTGTGCCCGAATGGGGAGAAGGAGTCAGACAGACTCCCTGTCTGGAGAAGGAGTCAGAGATGGTAAAAAGGATGCTTTCCAGATCATTAGTTCTCGACCCGGGAAAGTTTCCGCATCCCCCCAGGGACAGTTGGCAAAGGGGTCGTCACCAGCCAGTAGAAAGAGGGAAACCAGCCTCTTGAGGCTGGAAGCCAGGGATGCTAGGGGCAGCCCCACCCCAGTATCCAGTCCCATCTGTAGAGCCGGGAGTGGGAGGGGGCCTGGTACAGAGGAGAGGTGCTGGCTTGTCCCAGGGCTGGGGCAATCTCGGGGATCTACGGGTCTCTGCCTTCTGGTGGTCAGGGAAGCAGCTAGGAGTTGGGGTGGGCTCAAGGACTCCTGTTCCCGTTTCACAGAAAGACAGGGTCCTGGAGGGCTGGGTCCCCCTCGTGCCAGTCCCACAGCTCAGGGTTTGCCTCCCAGGTACTCTGCCGCAGAGAACTCCTCGTGTGTGGAGAAATTCAACCTTCCAGATCATGTCTTTACTTTGTCCTCCCGTGCTTCCAAGCGTCAAGAAGGAAAGGCTTTTGTCCCCATTTTGCAGATGCAGCTGGTGAGGCCAGGCCAGGAGCAGAGAGCCCAGAACTGCTCCCACCTCCTGCTGCCACCCACCTCAGGACTCCCCCCACCTGCATCTCCAGACCTGGGCCCACCCGAGCGAGTCCGGAATCTGTGACCGCAGGTCCTGGAGGAGCTTGTCCGGCGAGATTCCAAGGTGGGATCGCTAAGGTTACCTGTTTGGGAAGATAATTACCTTACTGAGTCCTGAAGGACCTCTTTGCATTTTTGAGGGGTGGTCACAGCTGCCTGCTGCTGTGTGTGTGAGGAGGGAGCGGAATGTGGGGTGCAGGAGTCCCCCAGCATGCCCGCAGGCCCAGGCTCTGCACACTCGAGTGCGACACCCCTTATGTGGATAAAAGAGCTACGGCTCAGAAAGGAGCCCCAGCCCCTGACTCCCCGGCGGACCAGAGGCAGGGCTGAGCGGCCCCTGGCCTGGCTGCTTGCTGGGGTGGGTGTCGGCCTGTCCTGTGGGACAGGATGCTCCCTGGGGGCCAGGCGTTCCTGAGCAGAGGAATCATGGCTGCTGTCTGCCTTCTGACTGTGCAGCGGCAGTTCTGACCTGACCTCTTGGAGCCTCCACGGTTCGCTTGCTGTGTAAGGGGCTGGGCTCTGTCCCCGTCTGGCCGGTCCTCTCCCATAGTGCAGGGAGCTCCAGTGAGAATGGTGCATGGGGTTCCG
>SJXQ01010276.1:102206-113554 GCA_006408695.1 Aepyceros melampus
CGCTCGTCTGTGTCTGAATTTGCCGTAAACGGGACCACGTGGTCGGATCCCCTGGTGCCTCGCTGCTGTGAGGCTGGGGTGAGCTGAGGGTCGCTGTGGTCGCCGCCTGCGTCCTGTGATCACAGGGGCCACCCTGCCGCGCACGCTGGAAGCACCGCATTCTGGCGCCCAGGTCACGAAATCTCATTCACTGAAACGCCTAGAAGGCACCTGCTGTGTCCACGGTCCTCACCCCTTCAGCTTCCCTGGACTCGCGGGCGGGTGGCCGAGGGGCTGGTGCCCAGGTGCCCTGTGAGCCTGACCCATGCACGCTCCGTGTCCCACCAACCCTGGGATCTGTCCGATTTCACCACTTTGACCACGGAGTGCATGTCCAAGAAGCCTGTCTGTGGTCCATTTGCATTTCCGTAAAGATTCGTGAGGCTTCGCTGGGGGCTCAGCTGGTAAAGAATCCCGCAGTGCAGGAGACCCTGGTTTGACTCCTGGGTGGGAAGATCCCCTGGAGAAGGGATAGGCTACCCGCTCCAGTGTTCTGGGGCATCCCTTGTGGCTCAGCTGGTAAAGAATCCACCCGCAATGCGGGAGACCTGGGCTCGATCCCTGAGTCGGGAAGATCCCCTGAAGAAGGGAAAGGCTACCTACTCCGGCATTCTGGCCTGGAGAATTCCATGGACTGTCCAGTCCATGGGGTCGCAAAGAGTCGGACACAACTGAGCGACTCTCGCTGTTTCCATGGACTTCCCTCGTGGCTCAATGGTAAAGAATCTGCCTGCCGATGCAAGAGACACGGGTTCAAGCCCTGATCTGGGAAGATTCCCTGGAGAAGGAAATGGCAACCTGCTCCAGTATTCTGGCCTGGGGAAGGCATGGACAATATAGTCCACGGGGTCGCGAAGAATCAGACGCGAACTGAGTGACTTTCCCTTTCTTCAAGTATTCGTGAGGGCAGCATCTTTGCTTGTGTTCATTTGCCATTTGAATTTTTCTTTTTCCCTGAAGCACCCTTTCAAGGCTTTAGTCCATTAAAAATATTTTTTTGGACTTTTCCTTAGGGAATAGTCAAGCTCTCCATATATTTCCTAATGAATCTTTGCCAGTTGTCTGTGCTGCAAATGTGTCCTCCCAGCGTGGCTTATCTTTTCATTTTCTGTGTGGTGTCTGGTGAACTGAAGGGACTACATTTTAATGTCGCCCAATTAATTCTTCCTTCTCTTCATAGCTTGTGCCCTTTGTGTTCTGCTTAAGAAATTCCTCCTACCCTGAAATCGTTGCATTTTTCCCTCTATGCCTTTCTGAGAGATCTGTGGATTTGCCGTTCGTAGTTCAGTCTTTAATCTGCCTGGTATTGCTTTTAATTTAGTACCTTTTTCCCCCCCTCTGGCATTGAATTTTTGTGGACAGTGTGAAACAGGAGTCTCATTAATACTTTTTCCTCTCTGGATAGTCAGGTCTATAAACTGGCTGTAAGGAAAGGCCTGCCCTTTGTCCACTGGTCCCTGGGACCAGCAAACAGGTGAGGTTGTATTTCCCTAGTGTAGGCAGTACGCACGCTCTGGTTCCTCAGCGGTGGCTTTATTGTAGCTTTAAAGGAAAGCTTGGTATCTGGTAGGGCGGGCAGGCAGGCCCTCCTACCTTGTTATTCTTTTTTTTTTTTGGCCATTTCCTGCCGCATGCCAGCTCTAAGGTTCCTGCCCAGGGACTGAACCTGTGCCCCCTGCATTGGAAGCATGGAGTACTAACTGCTGGACCATCAGGGATCTCCTCTACCTGTTATTCTTCAAGAGTATCTTGGCTAATCTTGGTGATTTGTGAATCAGATTGTCAAGTGCTACACACACACACACACACACACACACACTCACAGAGGAGACTGTGATCGGCATTGAATGACCCTACAAGTAACGTTTGGGGGTAACATTATAGGGACTTCTAAGTCACATGCATGTCTTGTTTTTTATTTTTGCAGGAGGACACCTTACTTTCACTGTTATTAAAATGTGTCATCTGTTTAATTTTGGCCTTGCCGGGTCTTTGTCGCTGTGCACGGGCAGTCTCCAGTTACTGCGACTGGGGACGACTGTGGCGGCGCGCAGGTCTCTCTGCTGTGGACGCGGGCTCTGGGGCCTGAGGGCTCCAGGGAGCTGCTGCACTCGGGCTTACTGGCTGTGGCGCACGGGCTTAGCTGCCCCGCGGCGTATGCCGCCCTCCGGGACCAGGGCTTGAATCCACGTCCCCTGGCCGGGCAGGTGGGTTCTCAGCCCCTGGGTCGCCAAAAGTCCACATGTTTGATTTTTAAACAGACCTGTTTTTCCCTCTTCGCTAATTTAGATTTCCTTTAAACACATGCAAAAAAAAAAAAAAGTCCGTTTCTTTTCTGTTTATACTAGCACATATTTTGTCAGCGTTATTCCCAGAGATTTCCTGTTACCAGTGGTACTGGAGATGGTATCCGTGAAGGATAGTTTTCTGTGCCAGCGTGGCAGAGCCGGGCACCCAGATACCCAGGTCAGGATGTTTTTCTGCTGGAGCATCTTTGGGGTGAGATTAGTATCTACTCTCCTGGGTTTGGGGGGGTCTCCTCCAGTCTGTTAGGCCTTGATAGAACAAAGAGTGCCCTCCCCCAGGAAGAAGGACTTCGGACCTGAACTCAACCCTTCCCCAAGGTTCCAGCCTGCTGCGCCTCCTGCGATCCTGGACCCACAAACCTCCAGCCCCGTGTGAGCCAACTCCTTGAGACAGACCCCTCCCGGTGAATGCAGGTGGTGTCTGACTGATGATGGGTGACTTACAGCTTTTCTACCTTCAGTCGCACCTTCTCTCGAGAGGCTGGGCCATGGCCAAAGCTCCCGGTCAGCCTGAGATCAAAAGGTTGACAACTGACACACTCACAACCCGTCTGGGCCCAGAGGTCGGTCTGGTTTTCACTTTGGGTCAAGTATTCAGTAAATTCCATGAGACGGTCAACACTTCCTTATGAAACAGGCCCTGCGGACTTCGAGGGGTGCAGAAGTGTGCGTCCGCTGTAGGGACACACGCTCCCTCCCTGGCCAGGGGACTAAGATCCTGCAGGCCGAGCGGCGCGGCCAAAAGAGAGACAAAGAAAGAAAGAAAGAAAGAAAGACTTTGGGGAGGATTTGCGCAACCGTAGGGTCACGTCAGCTCCTGAGCATGTCTAGGAAGACGAGATGAAGCGAGGATGCTCTGCAGGTGAGGACGGGACGAGGGGCCGCGTGACCTTGACCTTGAAGAGGAGCCGAGTCTCCTTCCGGGAGGCCTGCCCAGGCTCAGGATGAATGGAGCCAGGACAAGGGAGAGGTGCCTGCTGCCCCCCGGGGTGGATGGGGTTTGGAGGTGGGCCCCTGGCCGCCCCCTGCCCTTCCTGAGTGGCAGCTTCCGGCCTGACTCCAGCTCCCGGGATGTCTCCTGACCCTTTGCTGCCCACGTGGCTTGTCCACAGCGGGGGGCCCTGGGCCAGCCAGGGGATGGGGATTGGAGGGGGGTCAGGCCTGCTGGACGGCCCTTTGCTCAGCTGGTGTAGGGCAACCGATCAGGCCCCGCACGCCTGGGTGTTGGGAGCGTCCGGGGGCTCCCTCTCCTTTAAGCAGACCCACCCAGGGCGCTCGTGTGGGTCTGGGTGCACCACGGTGGTGGTACCTGGGGTGAGGGGGCCGGCAGCGTCACCCGGGACCCCGCTGGGCCAGGCCTCGGCTGCTGTGTGCCGTGGGATGTCTTCCGTGAACGCCCCCCACGAGGGAGGGCTCTGGCTTTGTCGTTTCAGCCATTTTGGAGAAAACTCTCCCGAGATACCCCGCACGCAGTCCTCTGGGTATTCCATTCGGTTCAGTGGCGCGGTCGGGTCCAACTCTCTGAGCCCACGGACGGCAGCACGCCAGGCCTCTGCGTGTCGGCTCACCCATTTCTGACGCCTCCACCGCCTTCTTCACCCCTCGGAGTCCCCAGAGCCTGTTTCATAAGGAAGTGCTGGCCGTCTCATGGAATTTACTGAATACTCAGTGTTCCATGGAATACAATGCTGGGTTTCCCCTAGAGCTCCTGGTCCATTTATATTCAATGCATTTCTGATACACTGAGGTTCACGATTTCTAGTTCGTGCTTCTTCTTTGTCCACTGATTCTGTGTATATTTTCTTCCCTTTCTGGCCTTCTTTTACTTTATTTTTCCTGAGCGTGTTTTAGAGAATTTTCAAGCAAACAGGAAAGTCGAAAGAACAAGCCAGTGACCACTTGTATGCCCTCCAATTAGATTTACTAGTCGTTACTGTTTTGCCATAGAAGTCTAAATATTTATATACACATAAGCCTACATCCGCTGGATCATGGAAAAAGCAAGAGAGTTCCAGAAAAACATCTATTTCTGCTTTATTGATTATGCCAAAGCCTTTGACTGTGTGGATCACAGTAAACTGTGGAAAATTCTGAAAGAGATGGGAATACCAGACCACTTGACCTGCCTCTTGAGAAATCTGTATGCAGGTCAGGAAGCAACAGTTAGAACTGGACATGGAACAACAGACTGGTTCCAAATAGGAAAAGGAGTACATCAAGGCTGTATATTGTCACCCTGCTTATTTAATTTATATGCAGAGTATATCATGAGAAACGCTGGGCTGGAAGAAACACAAGCTGGAATCAAGATTGCTGGGAGAAATATCAATAATCTCAGATATGCAGATGACACCACCCTTATGGCAGAAAGTGAGGAGGAGCTAAAAAGCCTCTTGTTGAAAGTGAAAGAGGAGAGTGGAAAAGTTGGCTTGAAGCTCAACATTCAGAAAACGAAGATCATGGCATCTGGCCCCATCACTTCATGGGAAATAGATGGGGAAACAGTAGAAACAGTGTCAGACTTTGTTTTTTTGGGCTCCAAAATCACTGCAGATGGTGACTGCAGCCATGAAATTAAAAGGCGCTTACTCCTTGGAAGAAAAGTTATACCAACCTAGATAGTATATTCAAAAGCAGAGACATTACTTTGCCGACTAAGGTCCGTCTAGTCAAGGCTATGGTTTTTCCTGTGGTCATGTATGGATGTGAGAGTTGGACTGTGAAGAAGGCTGAGCGCCGAAGAATTGATGCTTTTGAACTGTGGTGTTGGAGAAGACTCTTGAGAGTCCCTTGGACTGCAAGGAGATCCAACCAGTCCATTCTGAAGGAGATCAACCCTGGGATTTCTTTGGAAGGAATGATGCTAAAACTGAAGCTCCAGTACTTTGGGCACCTTATGCGAAGAGATGATTCATTGGAAAAGACCCTGATGCTGGGAGGGATTGGGGGCAGGAGGAGAAAGGGACGACCGAGGATGAGATGGCTGGATGGCATCACAGACTCAATGGACGTGAGTCTGCGTGAACTCCGGGAGTTGGTGATGGACAGGGAGGCCTGGCGTGCTGCGATTCATGGGGTCGCAAAGAGTCGGACACGACTGCGTGACTGAACTGAACTGAACTGAAGCCTACACACATATGCATACATATAGTGCAAATTGCAGACACAAGTATGTGTCTATATGTCCATGTATATGTGTGCGAAGTTGCTTTCTCTTAGAAATTTAAAATTAAAAAAATTTTATTTAAAAAATGTTTACTTTAAATTGAAGCATAGCTGCTTTACTCTGTTGCATCAGTCTTGGGTGTACTGAACTGCTTTCTGAAGTAGGCTGCGCGAACTGACACTCCTGCTGAAAGGTTGTTGTTGCGAGCTGTGTGTTATGCTGGGATTCGTGACCTCCAGAGGAGAGGATTTTGATCTGAGGCCAGAGATGAGGCTTGACTACTTAGAACATTTTGTGTAGCGGAGTTTTATTCAAGTATAATAGAGACAGGGAAAGCTTTTGACACAGACATCAGGAGGGATGGAGAGCATGCCCCCTGCTAGCTAGTCCCAAGGTGTTTCAGTTCAGTTCAGTCTGTGACCTCATGAACCGCAACACACCAGGCCCCCTGTCCATCACCAACTCCGGAGTTCACTCAGACTCACGTCCATCGAGTCGATGATGCCATCCAGCCATCTCATCCTCAGTCGTCCCCTTCTCCTCCTGCCCCCAATCCCTCCCAGCATCAGAGTCTTTTCCAATGAGTCAACTCTTTGCATGAGGTGGCCAAAGTACTGGAGCTTCAGCTTTAGCATCATTCCTTCCAAAGAAATCCCAGGGTTGATCTCCTTCAGAATGGATTGGTTGGATCTCCTTGCAGTTCAAGGGACTGTCAAGAGTCTTCTCCAACACCACAGTTCAAAAGCATCAATTCTTCAGTGCTCAGCACTCTTCAGTGCTCAGCTTTCTCACAGTCCAACATCCATACATGACCACAGGAAAAACTATAGCCTTGACTAGACGGACCTTTGTTGGCAAAGTAATGTCTCTGCTTTTTAATATACTGTCTAGTTTGGTCATAACTTTTCTTCCAAGGAGTAAGCGTCTTTTAATTTCATGGCTGCAGTGACCATCTGCAGTGACTTTGGAGCCCCCAAAAATAAAGTCTGACACTGTTTCCACTGTTTCCCCATCTATTTCCCATGAAGTGATGGGACCAGATGCCATGATCTTCGTTTTCTGAATATTGAGCTTTAAACCAACTTTTTCACTTTCCTCTTTCACTTTCGTCAAGAGGCTTTTTAGTTCCTCTTTAATTTCCACCATAAGGGTGGTGTCATCTGCATATCTGAGGTTATTGATATTTCTCCCGGCAATCTTGATTCCAGCTTGTGCTTCTTCCAGCCCAGTGTTTCTCATGATGTACTCTGCATAGAAGTTAAATAAGCAGGGTGACAATATACAGCCTTGATGTACTCCTTTTCCTATTTGGAACCAGTCTGTTGTTCCATGTCCAGTTCTAACTGTTGCTTCCTGACTTGCATATAGGTTTCTCAAGAGACAGGTCAGATTGTCTCGTATTTCCATCTTTTTCAGAATTTTCCAGTTTATTGTGATCCATACAGTCAAAGGCATAGTCACTAAAGCAGAAATAGATCTTTTTCTGGAGCTCTCTTGCTTTTTCGATGATCCAGTAGATGTTGGCAATTTAATCTCTGGTTCCTCTGCCTTTTCTAAAACCAGCTTGAACATCTGGAAGTTCATGGTTCACGTATTGCTGAAGTCTGGCTTGGAGAATTTTGAGCGTTACTTTGCTAGCGTGTGAGATGAGTGCAGTTGTGCGGTAGTTTGAGCATTCTTTTGCATTGCTTTTCTTTGGGATTCGTGTCTGTTAGAAAGCTATTAATCAGATAAGAGAGACACCTCAAGCTAAGGGAGCCTCACCACGCCCCTCTCCCACAATATGCATTTTTGAGATAGGATGGAATGATGTGTGTCATCCCCCAGCCATAAGGTTTGTTGAGCTATTATCAGCCCAAGGTTTGAGAAAAGGAAAGAAGTTAGTCTTAGGTGGAATCGTTTTGAAGAAAGGCAGATTGCAAAGCAAATACATAGTTTCATTAGCATAGTTTAAGAAAAACATTTCCATGAGAAAAACGCATTGTTAGTTCAAGGCAGAAGCAGGTGTCTTCAACACAGAATTAAAACAAGCCTGTTTTAATTTTGTGTGCCTGTTCTTAGTCACTCAGTTGTGTCTGACTCTTTGAGACCCCCATGGACTGTAGCCCACCAGGCTCCTCTGTCCGTGGGGATTCTCCAGGCAAGGACACTGGAGTGAGTTGCCATGCCCTCCTCCAGGGGATCTTCCCAAGCCAGGGATGGAACCCAGGTATCCCGCATTGAAGGCAGATTCTTTACTGGCTGAGACCCCCAAAAGCGTCTGCCACCTGCAGTTTGTCTCCTCCTGCTGCTTGGGGACCTCTGGCCTTCCTACCTGCTACCCTTTCATTACCAGTGGGGTGTGAACCGTCTGTCATTACACATCCCTGCCAGCATTTGATATTACACTGGTTTTGCTGGTTTTGCCAGCCTGGTGGGTGTGAAGCGCTCTCTTATTGTGTTTTTTTTTTTTTTTTTTTTACATTTTTTTTATTTGTCTGCACCGGGCCTTAGTTACAGCCTGTGAACTCTTAGCTGAAGCATGTGGGATCTAGTCCCCTGACCAGGGATCGAACCCGGGCCTCTTGCATTGGGAGCTCGAAGTCTTAGCCACTGGACCACCAGGGAAGCCCTTCACTGCGGCTTTACTATGCATTTCTCAGGTCATGCACGAAGCTGAGCCTCTCGTTTCCTCTGGTGAAGAGCCCGTTTGTTCGCGTGCTGCTGGTGTGCCTGCCTGCAGCTGCCCCTCCCGCTCCTAATTTTTAGGGTCTCTGAAGGAGGAAACAGACGACGTGGCTCTGTCTAGAAAGCAGGACTCCGTCTCGGGCCGGACTGTGGGCTTTGAGCTGTATGCCCTGTATCTATGGAAACGACACACCAGCTGGGAAACCAGACCCCCCAGATGGAAGAGCCCCAGGGCTCGTACCTAGACTCTCCATTGCCTAAAAGAATACCCTGATTATCTGCGTAACTGAATAGAATCATCCATTCTATTATGCTTATTGGGGTATGACTACCGGCCTATTGATAATTGTCCACTGTTAACTACCTCGGCTTAAGGCAAACGAATCATGGGTTTAAGGTGTAGGAATCACAGGTTAACTTTGATTGTATCTTTCTTTTCCTTTGTTCAGACTAGTTTCAGGGAATTCGGGGAGGTGGGTTTGTGCACGTACACTTAGGGTATATAAGGCTTTCACAAAAACTGGTCAGGGTCCTTGGCCAGGAGGAGACTCTGCCCTGGGCCTGCCGGTGTAGTAACCTGTTCTCCACTGTCTGCATTGTCCTTCTGAGGGAGTGTGTTTCCTGGAACGCGTGGCTACAACATCTATACTCCTGAGTTCTGGGAAATAAGATACTGAATCTTTTGCTGGTTTAAGGCTGTAATCCAGCGCCTGAAAGGCTCCCCTATAAAATGGTACAGCATCAAAAGATGCTTTAGCTTGCAAGCAACAGAAATGCTAGCTAAGTGAATCCATCAGCTTCTACAGCAGACCAACCCAGTGGGACTGGCAGCTTCAGGTGAGGCATGCTCCAGCAGCTCGACAGTCACCCGGGACCCAGTCCTTAGCCTCCGCAGGCAGCTTCTGCAGGGTTGGCTTGCCCCAGGGCTGCCTCCCCTTTCTGTTCTCAAGCTGTCTGCCAGCAACTCCTGAGGCGACGGCTCTTCGTCCACACCCACCCCGAACTGGCTGGGCAGCTTTAAATCACCTGAGCATCCTGGAACCAGTCTCTGGTTGGAGGCTGGGACGTTCAGATTAGGGTAGAGCCGGCTCCCTGCAAACCACGCGGGTCCTCAGACGGAAATCAGGCAGATGGGTGGGGTGGGGTAGATGCTGAGGCTGGACCAGTCAACTCCCACACAGCAGACGTGGCCTGGCGTGCCTGGTGCTGGCCGCGGAGGCCGCTGAGCAGCCCTTCTTGCTCACGCTTGGGCGTGTGCCCGTGTGCCAGATGGTTGAGCCTCCTGGAAATCTGCACTGAGCGTATCTATGAGTTTTTTTCTTACAAATGTTTTCACAATGGAAGGATAATATGGAAGAGGAACACAGTGAACGCCTGTATCTCCCCCGCCTGGTCCAACGGTTACCAGCATCTTGACATGTATGTTCTTTCTCTCTGGCACTCTTTTAATATTTTGCTGAACATTTCAAATAAATTACAGACACAGGGATACTTCACCCTAAATACAGAGCCATTGTGCCACCGTCACACCTGAGAAAACTGTCAATTCTTAAATATCGTCTAATATACTGTGCAGGTGGAAAGTGTGGCCCCCAAGTCCACTTCATAGCTGTTAGTGTGAACCCAGACCCGGCCGGATTTCCCGCCCTGCCTCGCTGGATTGCCTCTTTGGTATCTTTTCACCTGTAAGTCTTTCTAGATTCAAAGTTTGGGGTTAGAACCAGAGATTCTCTGCACGTTTTCTCGTGATGTTCATCCCGACTGGCTGGTCAGGCGTGGACGGCGTCCCCACACCGGCACGTTCACGCGTGCCCGTGTCTCGGCTTTCTCTCTGAATGGGGAGTCAGGCGCGAGGCTTCGTAAGCGGAGTCTCCCTTTCCTTTCCCGCCAGCGGGCTATGTTCTGCTGCTGCTGTTCTCCAGAAGCAGAGACGGGAGGACGTCAACTGTCTTTGCTTTTACTCTCTTTCCTCCTCTTTCCCTGCCGTCTCTGTTTTGATAGAACACTTAAAAGTTCTGTTCATCTCCTTTTTGACTTAGCTAGGCCTCTTTAAAAAATGTTTTAGCCATTTTCCCGAGGTTGACAATACACATTTTTGGACGGTCCACGCGGTTGGGTCTGCACTGTTGAATCCTGCCCCAGGTGGCATTATTGAACTGGTGGGTTAGCTGAGGGGGGAGCGTGGTTTTTTCCCCATGAAACGTGGTCCAGGCCCAACTCACCTGGTCTTTCTAGCCCCCAGTCAGGGGTGGGTGCATACCGGCCAGCAAGTGGTTTAAAACCTTACCCACCTAGGTGAGAGGCTGGGTATACAAATGAACACCGGCCAGACCGTGTGTGAAGGCAGAGCTCTGACCCCCAGTCTGCAGCCGCCTACCCAGGGAGCCGGCCTGCTGTGAGTCTGAGCCGCAGGAGGACAGACAGTCTCCAGCGACAGCCCAGAAGCTGGGCACCGGCCCCAGTGACAGTCAGCCAGGACTTGGTCAGTGACTGCCGGCCTCCTTCATTGCTGTCCTGCTTCTGACTCAGGACGAACCTGCCTGGCCCTGAGCCGTCACCTGGGACGCCCCCCTCTAGAGCGTCCCCAGCCCCTGGCTCCACGAGGCACCCTGAGCCCCCCTGTTTCTCCACTGGGAAGCTCGCCCAGTCATCTGCCTGCCTCTGGGTCTCTGCTGAGTGATGAGGCCGACCCCTGACTTGGCCAGTTCCCACCAGACCGCCTCACTTCCTGGGTGGGGGTCTCCGCTTGGCTCCACACCCCTTTCTCACAGCAGCCTGGGTCTCCCGAAGGCTGGGTCTCTCCAGGGCCCCTCAGCAGGAGGGAGCGGCAGCTGCGAGGGACGCCCACGAGGTGGTCCATCGCCCGCCTGAGGGAGGCAGCCGAGGGCTCGAGGGCCAGGCTGAGGGCGGCCTGACTGTCTCCTGAACATGGAGCCGAGGTGGCCACGCAGGCTCAGGCGGCCCTGAGGAAACTCAACACCGATGGCCTCTCTGCTCTGGAGCCTTGAGTCTGAGATCGAGGGAGCCAGGCCAGCTCCGTCAGAGCCCGGGTGTGGGGGGCACTCTGCTCCAGGCCCCTCTCCCAGCTCTGGGGGCCCTTTCCCAGCTCTGGGGGTCTGGGGCCCCTCTCCCAGCTTTGGGAGTCCGGGGGCCCCTCTCCCAGCTTTGGA
>SJXQ01010276.1:114125-140885 GCA_006408695.1 Aepyceros melampus
GGTGGTCCGCTGGCCAAGCAGGCTGCTCCTTGGCTTGACACTCCTCGCCATCTCCCCCTCTGCCTTCACACAGCCTCCCTGCTGTATGCACATCTGGGTCCAAATGTCCCCTTTTGTAAAAGCCGTGAGGGGCGAGAGCCCACTCCAGTGAGCCTATCCTAACTGGTGACGCGGCCGTGACTCTGCCCGGCAGGTCGCATTCTGAGGGCCTGTGGGTTAGGACCTCCCTCTGTAGAGTGACTCAGCCCGTGACCAGACACCCACTCCCTCTAAGCGCCTCTCCCAGAGCTCAGCCGCACGGCCAGACTTGGCTGGAAGGGGGTCAGGGTGCGTGGTCCACTTGGGACTGCCCCAAGGCAGCGCCTTCTGTAGGCAGGGGACGGACGCTGCTGGAGAGACCTTCCTGGGAACTGACCAAGCTTCCAGCCCCGTCCTCGGGCCTCACTCACACTGTATCCTCTGTTCCCACAGAGGAACAGTGGGCGAGGAACAGAGGCAATGGGCAAGTGGGTGAGTGAAAGTCGTTCAGTTGTGTCCGACTCTTTGCGGCCTCACGAGGTTCTCCAGGCAAGAACACTGGAGTGGGTTGCCATTTCCTTCTCCAGGGGATCTTCCCGAACCAGGGATGGAACCCAGGTCTCCAACACTGCAGGCAGATTCTTTACTGTCTGAGCCACCAGGGAAGCCCCAGGCAATGTAAAACTGTCCCGTCTTACAGAGGAGGAGACAGAGGGTCAGAGAGGCCCGCGCCCAAGCCTCCCGGCTCATACATGGGGGGATGGGAACCCCGGGCTGCTGTGTCTCAGTCTCAGCCCCCCACCCCACCAGTGCCTCCTTCACAGGCTCCTGGGGCGGCCGAGCCAGCGCCCAGGACCCCCGCGGGGGGAGCGGCTTCCTCGCTTCTCATTTGCGTGCGCAGCTGGGAGCCGGGGCTGGGCGCCCGCTGCCGGTGCCAAGAGGAGCGTCTCGATCCGTGTGCGCCCCGGGCACCTGGCCTTTTCCCTTGAGCCCTCAGGTGACTGTCACGGAGCGAGGGTGCGGGGTCAGCCCCGGGCAGGGGCTGCTGGGACTCCCAGGAGGAGGCCCTGGGCAGGGAGGGTCCGGGCCTGGCCGCATCCTCAAGGTGCGTCCCCAGGGCAGAGGGGTGGCCCCAGGACCCTGGGCCTGCGTCCCCGGCTCGCCCTGTGGGCTTGTCCTCTCGTTAGCCCATTTATCCGCATGGTTTTGAGGGTCTGAGAAGGTAGCTGCTGGGACAGGATTTGACCTGGGTCTCTATCTGTCCCTGGTGCTCAGAGGGTAAAGAGTCTCCCTGTAATACAGGAGACCCAAGTTCGATCTCTGGGTCGAGAAGGTCCCCTGGAGAAGGAAACGGCGACCCACTCTAGTATTCTTGCCTAGAGAATCCCATGGACAGAGAAGCCTGGTGGGCTACGGTCTATGGGGTCGCAAAGGGTCAGACATGATTGAGCGGCTGACCCTTTATCTGTCCTTGAGCGGCTGCTCGTGGGGACAGCGTGGAGGCCAGAAGCCAGGACTGGCCCATGGGGAGCTTGCTGAGAGGCATTGAGACAGAGGAGGGGGGCCGTGCAGTCCCTGGATTGGCCAGGGTGGGCGTACGGCACGTGGGCCCTGCAGGCAGGGACACTGCCCTGTTGGGTCAGGGGGCAGTGCCGGGCGGGACTTCCGTGCCCTTTCTGAGGGAGCTGCAGGGCTGCCATGCCCTCTGGCAGTCAGCCCTGGTGCCCTTGCTGGGTGGACGTACAGAGCAGCCCCTCCTCTGGGGCCCCCACCTGGGACACACAGATCCAGTCAAGGGACAGCCCCTAACTAGGGGATCAACACCCTCAGCCCCCAGACTGCAGCCTCCCTGCACTGGCCCCGAGAAGCTGAGGTTCAGCATGGCTGCGGCTTCCAGAAGGTCCAGCATCACCTTAAGGACAGGGTAGGGGCCACTCTGGCGCTTTGCCGCCGCCTCTGTTCGCGAGGGCAGGAGCCGATGACTGAGTGCTGAGCCATCCGGCCTTGACAGGTCTTCTCTGAGAGGCAGTAGAAGGCGGGGAGAGCCGTGCTCGCCAGGACCAAACCCAGGACCAAACCCAGGACCAAACCCAAGGAGCGCGGGGAGGTTGCCGTGGCAACTGCGGAGATGCAGGCCCTGACACTGACTCCTGCCAGGTTCCACGAGACCGCCAGGTTCGTGGAGCCTTGGTGAGTGAGTGTGTGCACGGGTAGGCACCTGCGTGTGTGTAGGTGAGCACCCTGTGTGTGCCCGTGTGCAGGCATGCGTGCTCTCGAGTGGGTGTGGGCACAGCTCTCCCAACCCCATGTGCGGATGGGGGACCGGGCAGGTTTTCTGGGCGACTTGTCTCCTCCCGGCAGATTGAGGCTGCTCAACCTTGACCGTTTTCTTTCTCCTTGGCTGGAACCTGGGGAGGTGGGAAGGCGAGTTAAAACGGTGAAGGGGGTGCTGTGCTGTGCTTGGTCGCTCAGTCGTGTCCGACTCTTTGCGACCCTGTGGACTGCAGCCCGCCAGGCTCCTCTGTCCATGGGATTCTCCAGGCAAGAGTACTGGAGTGGGTTGTCATTCCCTTCTCCAGAGTATCTTCCCAACCCAAGGATTGAACCCATGTCTCCTGCCTTGCTTCCCTTGTAGCTTATTCAGTAAAGAATTTGCCCCAGGTTCGATCCCTGGGTTGGGAAGATCCCCTGGAGAAGGAAATGGCAACCCACTCCAGTATCCTTGCCTGGAAAATCTCATGGACAGAGGAACCTGGTGGATTGCAGTCCATGGGGTCGCAAAGATTTGGGCACCACTGAGCGACTAACACACACTCCCGCCTTGCAGGCAGATTCTTTACCATCATAGCCTCCAGGGAAACGCGTCTTAAGCGTAGGAGGAGGTATCCCCTTAGGGCAAGAATTCTAGAGGAGAATTCTCTTCAAGCTTTCTCTGGAGTCTAAAGAACACTGTGACCACACTGTCAAAGATCGTGTTTTTCCGTGGTCGTAGTTTTATAGCCAAAATTTAGACCGGATACTGCTCAGATTGGCCCTGATAACCAAGCGCAGACTGGTGCCAGCGGGCACTGTCCGTCTGGGTAAGTGCGGGGTCTTGGTCAGCCCCAGGCTGGTGATTACAGGAGAAAGCCCTGGGCCTAAAGGGACGTTAGTCCATTTTCCTATCCTATGTCAATAAAGATCTAAGATTTTTAGGCCGGTTTTTCTGATCCTTGGATCATACTTATAGGTTGACCAGTCGTTTAAAATGTTTTCCAAGGAGTTCCCAGGTGGGAACTGGTGGGGTGTGGAGACTTAGAAGAAGTGCTTCCCATACTAGCTTGAGCAGCTTCAACCAGATATCTGCACCCTCAAGCCAACCAAACCAAACCAAACCAAACCAGAACCTTGCCATCTGGGAGTCACACTCCAAATAAAACAAAACGCACAGAGATGCCCAGAAATCAAAAGCCAAGTGGCAAGAGGGCCCCAAAAGAGATGGGGCCAAAGGACGGGAGCTCCTCGGAGACCGGAGGCTGCTGGGAGAAAGGAATGGATGGGTGGACCACACGGGGAGTCCCTGGACAGCCTGCTGGGTGGACATTTAGTCAGTTCAGTTCAGTCACTCAGTCGTGTCTGACTGCGACCCCATGGACTGCAGCACGCCAGGCCTCCCGTCCATCACCAACTCCCGGAGCTTGCTCAGACTTATGTCCGTTGAGTTGGTGATGCCATCCAACCATCTCATCTTCTGTCATCCCCTTCTCCTGCCTTCAGTCTTTCCCAGTGTCAGGGTCTTTTGCAATGAGTCCGTTCTTCACATCAGGTAACCAAAGTACTGGAGTTTCAGCTTCAGCATCAGTCCTTCCAATGAACACTCAAGGTTGATTTCCTTTAGGATGGACTGGTTGGATTCTGAAGTCCAAGGGACTCTCAAGAGTCTTCTCCAACACCACGTTTCAAAGCATCAATTCTTCAGCACTCAGCTTTCTTTATAGTTAAAATCTCACATCCATACATGACTACTGGAAAAACCATAATTTTGACTAGATGGACCTTTGTTGGCAAAGTAATGTCTCTGCTTTTTAACATGCTGTCTAGGTTGGTCACAGCTTTTCTTCCAAGGGGCAAGCATCTTTTGATTTCATGGCTGCAGTGATTTTGGAGCCCAAGAAAAGAAAGTCTGTCACTGTTTCCACTGTTTCCCCATCTATTTGCCATAAAGTGATGGGACCAGATGCCATGATCTTCGTTTTCTGAATGCTGAGTTTTAAGACAACTTTTTCACTCTCCTCTTTCACTTTCAACAAGAGGCTCTTTAGTTCTTCCCTTTCTGCCATAAGGATGGTGTCATCTGCCTATCTGAGGTTATTGATATTTCTCCCGGCAATCTTGATTCCAGCTTGTGCTTCATTCAGCTCAGCGTTTCTCATGATGTACTCTGCATATAAGTTAAATAAGCAGGGTGACAATATACAGCCTTGACGTACTCCCTTCCCGATTTGGAACCAGTCTGTTGTTCCATGTCCAGTTCCAACTGTTGCTTCTTGACCTGCACACAGGTTTCTCTGGAGGCAGGTCAGGTGGTCTGGGACTCCCGTCTCTTGAAGAATTTTCCAAGCTTATTGTGATCCACACAGTCAAAGGCTTTGGCGTAGTCAGTAAAGCAGAAGTAAATGTTTTTCTGGGCCTCTCTTGGTTTTTTGATGATCTAGGGGAGGACACTGCTGACCACGCCTGTCTCCAGGCCTTCGGGGGCTGGCGTGTTCCTGCAGCGTCCTTTCTGTGCCTGTTCATCTGCTGAACTCCTGCTCATCCTTCAGGGTCAGCTCAGGAGCCAGCTCCTCCCGGAGGCCCTCCAAGCTCCTCTTTGTAACCCCATCCCCTCCCTTTGCTGCAGTGCTCACGCCTTTCGTTCTGTCTCCCTCTCTGCTCACGAGCTTCCAGAAGGCAGGGGGCGGGATCAGGGCTGTCTCTCTAGGCTCCAGCACCCAGCCGGGATGGATGGCCCGTGGGCTCCCAGGAGTGACAGGAGGCTCTAACTGTCCATATCCGACCCTGTCTCTCTGAAGCCCAAAGATGCCTTGCTCCTGGTGGGGAGGGGTTCTTGGGCCTTCCTCTGCCTCTCTGTTTTGTCCCCCAGAGGCAATCTCCGTGTTCCCTACCCTCCAGCCCAAAGCGCCTCTCCTCTGAACATCCAGGGAAACCACTGGCTTGGGAGGCCCAGACAGAGCCTCGGGGTGTCTGATGAGGAGGACTGCTCACAGAGAGGCTAAGATAAGAAAAGAAACAGTCATTTTTTGGCACCTTCTTTAAAAGAAAACAACAGCATCAATATGTTAAAAATAAACTATTTTTACTTTAAAAGGGCAAAAACAACCCAAACGAACACAGAGCTAATGAAAAGGGCTTGGCTGAAAGTCCTGGAGGCTTACTCATAGCTGCCTGCGGGTGGAAATTATGCAGACTGGGGTGGATCCGGTAGGGCTGGCTCCTTGCTGTGCACTAGGGACGCGGTTCTTTCCTGGAAGCATCATGTGAGCTAACGACAGGCTGTCTGCCACGGGAGAGGGGGAGAAGTCAGGGACGGCTTCCTGGAGGAGGTGACCTGTCTGCCCGGAACTTTGAGGGGCATTCCAAGTAGAGGAAATGCCTTGGAGAACGACCCAGGGAGTGTGTGTGGGGGGTCCATGGGTAAAAGGGACGTCCATAAATCAAAGACCGTTGGGTTCAAATTTCACTTCTTTCCTTGGGAGGTGTGACCGCAGGCAAGCTACAACCTTTCTGGGCCCAGTCTGCTCAGCGACAACAAGTGAGCAGTAAGAAAGCATGGGAGACCAAGCTGTAGCACGGGAG
Source organism: Aepyceros melampus (assembly GCA_006408695.1). NCBI lineage: Eukaryota > Metazoa > Chordata > Mammalia > Artiodactyla > Bovidae > Aepyceros > Aepyceros melampus. The sequence continues at coordinate 119,979 of SJXQ01010276.1, forward strand.
GCTCCGTCCCTGCCCCGAGAGCAGCAGCAGGTTGGGCCCCGAAGTCGCACGTGTGGGGGCAGCCCAGGCTCTGACCCAGTCACGCCCCGTCCCTCCCAGGATAAGATCGACTTGCAAATGCATGTTCTGCGGGAGCCCTGAGCCTCATCGGTCGTCGGCCGCCATCCCTGGGGGCGCTGTCCTCAAGCCCTGTCTTTCTGTAAGCCAAGGGGCTGGGAGGACCCTGCAGGGCTGGCCTCCTGGGCTCTCTGAGCTTCAGGCTCCACTAGCCAGACAGAGACTGGGCTCCAGGCTCCCCAGAGTGAAACCGTGGGTCCTGGGCCCCCTGCTCCCCACTGCCTGCCAAACACCCACCTGTACCCCAGGAGGGCTCAGAGTGTTTGGGAGTCCGGGGGGTCTTGGCTTCCCACCCCCCTCAATGCCGGCCACCCTGAGCCTGTTACTGGGAGCAAACTGCAGAGACTGTACCCACTGCTTTTCCCCCCCAAACTTTAAGCTTTTTATTTTGTATTGGGGTATAGCTGATTAGCAATGTTGTGGGAGTTTCAGGAGGCCAGCAAAGAGGCTCAGCCACACATACACAGGATCCATTCTCCCCCAACCCTGTCCCTTCCAGTCTGGCACAGAACCCTGAGCAGATTCCGTGTGCTGTGCAGGAGGCCCTCGGCGGTCTTCCATTTTAATAGAGCAGTGTGTGCCTGACCTCCCTGCAGTCCCTAACTGTCCCCGTCCCCCGGCAACCGTAAGTCCGTTTTCTGTCTGGGCGTCTTCCTTCCATTTTGTAGGTTCATTTGTATCATTTCTTTTTGTATTCCATGTATGAAGGATGTCACACACCATTTCTCCTCCTCCATCTGGCTTATGCACACAGTACGAAGCTCTCCAGGTCCGTCCGTGTTGCTGCAAATGGCGTGGTTCCATTCTTTTTAATGGCCGAGGAATATCCCATTGTATATACGGCGCTCATTGTTGCGAGGCGCTGGATGGGGCCAAAGGGTGATGTGCTGGGCGTGGCTGTGGGGCTCAGTAACTGGCAACCGCTCCCAGGTGGCACCACGCCTGAGCCCACGCAGCTGGGAGGCCACGGGCAGGGTGGAACCAAACTCAGACACAGGCCACCCTCGTGGGGGCCGTGTTAGTCTGCCCTGGGTGCGGTAACCAAGAGCCACAGGCGGGGTGACTTCAGCCACAGACATTTATTTCTCACGTCCTGAATGTTGGGGATCCGAGGTCAGGGTGTGGACGGCTTGGTTCCTCCCGAGGCTTCCCTGCTAGGCGTGTAGATGGCCATCTTCTCTGGCCTGTTCCTCTATGTCTGTTGAGGCCCTGATCTCCTCTTCCTAGAAGGAGGCTGGTCATATTGGGTTAGGGCACCCTGATCACCTCCAAACACAGTCACGCGCTAAGCACTGGAGGCCAACATGTCAGCACGTGAACCTGGGGACGCGATTCAGCAGAGAGCAGCTCTTCTGCGGGAGGGACAGGGGCTCTCTCTCACTTCGGCATCTGCTGCTTCTGGAGTCGGGACCTGTCTCACACCTCTCGGTTGCTCTTGTCTGCTCAGCTGGGCCAAGGCCAGGACATGTCACATTCCCTCCTGTGCTCAATCTACCTTGGCTCTTGGGACCCCAGACTCTAATCTCCCGCCTGAGGTCTGGCCTGAGCAACTCGACTGGCCTCAGTGTGCCAGAGGGCCTGGCAGGCTCAGGCTGCCCCTGCCTCGTGCCCGTCTGCCAGCCTCTTGAAGCTCAGGGGTCGGGGTCGGCAGAGCGTCTGGACCAGCCTGGATGGTAGGCTGGCTCCGTGCCATCCCTGTAGGCCACTGGCAGGTGACACTTTCTCTTCCTGGCCCGGGACACAGGGTGGTGTGGGGCGGCAGGAGGCCTTGGGGCCTCGTGTCCCTGAAGATCCCAGCAGGAGTGGACAGTGTGGCCCTAAAGCCGGGAGCAAGTGGCCATCCCCCCGATGACGGAATGTCTTCTAGATGCTCCCCAGGAAAGGGTCTCCTCACACTCAGCCATTCGTGCACCTTCCTCACTGTGGCTCTTGTCTGCATCCGTGGACCCTTGATCTCCTCTTCCTAGAAGGAGGCTGGTCATATTGGGTTAGGGCACCCTGATCACCTCCAAACACAGTCACGCGCTAAGCACTGGAGGCCAACATGTCAGCACGTGAACCTGGGGACGCGATTCAGCAGAGAGCAGCTCTTCTGCGGGAGGGACAGGGGCTCTCTCTCACTTCGGCATCTGCTGCTTCTGGAGTCGGGACCTGTCTCACACCTCTCGGTTGCTCTTGTCTGCTCAGCTGGGCCAAGGCCAGGACATGTCACATTCCCTCCTGTGCTCAATCTACCTTGGCTCTTGGGACCCCAGACTCTAATCTCCCGCCTGAGGTCTGGCCTGAGCAACTCGACTGGCCTCAGTGTGCCAGAGGGCCTGGCAGGCTCAGGCTGCCCCTGCCTCGTGCCCGTCTGCCAGCCTCTTGAAGCTCAGGGGTCGGGGTCGGCAGAGCGTCTGGACCAGCCTGGATGGTAGGCTGGCTCCGTGCCATCCCTGTAGGCCACTGGCAGGTGACACTTTCTCTTCCTGGCCCGGGACACAGGGTGGTGTGGGGCGGCAGGAGGCCTTGGGGCCTCGTGTCCCTGAAGATCCCAGCAGGAGTGGACAGTGTGGCCCTAAAGCCGGGAGCAAGTGGCCATCCCCCCGATGACGGAATGTCTTCTAGATGCTCCCCAGGAAAGGGTCTCCTCACACTCAGCCATTCGTGCACCTTCCTCACTGTGGCTCTTGTCTGCATCCGTGGACCCTTCAGCCCTGGGCGGGCTTGTGTCCTCAGCGTGGGCTTGAGGAGTGGGTCAGGCTTAGTGGGATTTGTTGAATAAATGAGTGAATGAATGAGTGAGCAGATGAATGAGTGAGCAAATGAATGAGTGAGTGAATGAATGAGTGAGTGAATCAATGTGTGAAGTGAATGAGAGAGTGACTGAATGAGTGAGCAAATGAATGAATGAATGAATGAGTGAATGAATGAATGTGTGAGCAAGTGACTGTATGAATGAATAAGTGAATGGATGAGAGTGAATGAATGAGTGAGCAAATGAATGAGTGAATGAATGAGTGAGTGAATGAGTGAGTGAGTGAATGAATGAATGAGTTAACAAATGAGTGAATGAATGAATGTGTGAGCGAGTGACGGATGAATGAATAAGTGAATGGATGAGTGAGCAAATGATTGAATGACTGAGAGAGAATGAGTGAAGTGAATGAGTGAATGAATGAACAAGTGAATGAATGAATGAGTGAGTGAATGACTGTGTGAGTGAATGAATGGATGAATGAGTGAGTGAATGAATGAATGAGTGAACGAATGCATGAGAAATGAATGACTGAGTGAGTGAATGAATGAGTGAGAGAGTGGGTGGGAGTGAGTGGACGTTTGTGTTTAATGATCTGAGGGAATTGGAAGCCTGCAACTCCTCCGTCTTGTTAGTTCCAGGAGGGCCACTGACACCCTGAGTTCTGTGCGCTGGTCCATGGCCCCGGCCCGACGGGACTGGCCCGGGGTGAGGGGGGGAGAAGGGTCACCGTCCACAGGACACAAACGCCAGTGGGGGGGGCACAGGTGTGGACTGACCTGCTGGGTGGCCTTGGTCGGCCACGGCCCCTCTCTGTGCTTATTTATCTGCAGACTGACATCGTGACAGGGTGGCTGTGAGGGTTAAATCATGGCACGGGCACGCATGTGTGCCCAGGACGGTGCCTGGCACAGGGAAGGTCCACCAGGGGCCCTGGTTGCCACTCTCGGCCGGGCACTCTGTGGGCTGCCTCTCGCGTCTCCAGCTCTGAATCCTCTCGACGGCCTGTCGGCTGCTCACCACTCTCCCCCATGGCCTTTCTGCTCATCCTTCCAACTCCCCAGGGCGCTCCCGCCTCACGGCTCCTGGTGTCCACTCGGCTAACTGCCTCAGCCCTGGGGTCTCTGCCCACAGGGCACCTCCTTCTGTAAAACGCGTCATCGAGTTAAAGCATCTGCCTCCAATGCGGGAGACCCAGGTTCAATCCCTAGGTCGGGAAGATCCCCTGGAGAAGGAAATGGCAACTCACTCCAGTATTCTTGCCTGGAGAATCCCATGGACTGAGGAGCCTGGTGGGCTGTAGTCCACAGGGTTACAAAGAGTCGGACATGACTGAGTGACTTTACTTACTTACTTAGAGGAGTCGAGGTGGCTGCGGGGGAGCTTCTCTTCTTGAAGGCCCCGGAAGGCAGGTCCCAGGCAGCTGAGGGACGTCCAGAGGGCAGAGGGCACCTGGGAGTGTCTCCAGAGCCTGGGTCATGAATGCATAAAGATCTTCCGACCCAGATAATCACGATGGTGTGACCACTCACCTAGAGCCAGACGTCCTGGAATGGGAAGTCAAGTGGGCCTCAGGAAGCATCACACGAACAAAGCTAGTGGAGGTGATGGAATTCCAGTTGAGCTATTTCAAATCCTAAAAGATGATGCTGTGAAAGTGCTGCACTCAATATGCCAGCAAATGTGGAAAACTCAGCAGTGGCCACAGGACTGGAAAAGGTCAGTTTTCATTCCAATTTCAAAGAAAGGCAATGCCAAAGAATGCTCACACTACCACACAATTGCACTCATCTCACATGCTAGTAAAGTAATGCTCAAAATTCTCCAAGCCAGACTTCAGCAATACATGAACCGTGAACTCCCTGATGTTCAAGCTGGTTTTAGAAAAGGCAGAGGAACCAGAGATCAAATTGCCAACATCTGCTGGATCATCAAAAAAGCAAGAGAGTTCCAGAAAACATCTGCTTTATTGACTATGCCAAAGCCTTTGATTGTATGGATCACAACAAACTGTGGAAAATTCTTAAAGAGATGGGAATACCAGACCACCTGACCTGCTTCTTGAGAAATCTGTATGCAGGTCAGGAGGCAACAGTTAGAACTGGACATGGAACAACAGACTGGTTTCAAATAGGAAAAACAGTACGTCAAGGCTGTATATTGTCACCTTGCTTATTTAACTTATTTGCAGAATACATCATGAGAAACGCTGGACTGGATGACGCACAAGCTGGAATCTAGATTGACAGTAGAAATATCAATAACCTCAGATATGCAGATGACACTACCCTTATGGCAGAAAGAGAAGAAGAACTAAAGAGCCTCTTGATGAAAGTGAAAGTGGAGAGTGAAAAAGTTGGCTTAAAGCTCAACATTCAGAAAACNTTTGGAAGGAATGATGCTAAAGCTGAAACTCCAGTACTTTGGCCACCTCATGCGAAGAGTTGACTCATTGGAAAAGACTCTGATGCTGTGAGGGATTGGGGGGCAGGAGGAAAAAGGGACAACAGAGGATGAGATGGCTGGATAGTATCATTGACTCGATAGACGTGAGTTTGAGTGAACTCTGGGAGTTGGTGATGGACAGGGAGGCCTGGTGTGCTGCGATTCATGGGGTTGCAAAGAGTTGGACATGACTGAGCGACTGAACTGAACTGAACTGAATCAAGGGTACATTCTTTTTTTTTTTTAAGGGTACATTCTTTAGTGAAATGAATGAGGAAGTGGATAACTGCCGGGAGGAATAAACATAAAAACAACAACAAAAGATCACTGTGGATGACAGAAGACCACTGCAAGTACTCTGGATTTTGATCGAAGTGTGATGAGAAGAATTTTGAGCATAAGGTGGTTAAAAAAGGAGATATAAGTTTTCTTTCTAAGTATATCTTATTTCAGTCTCAAGTCCCAAATAGTATTTCTCCTCATTCATTTTCCCACCAAGACATGGAAATCATGGGGAAAAGATATTGCCTGCTAGCAATATTAATCAATACAAATGACAGTTACTCACAAGGGATTCTTTCATATCATCCCAAACTACTCCAACTTCAACCTGGATGGAGGATTTTGACTAGATAAAGGAGTAGGCAGTTATTGCCTACTATTTAGATATTTTATCATCCTGTAATTTGTTATCGGTGTTCCTAGTTTTACTTTTTGATAAGAAAAAGTACCATCCTCTGTTTTTGTCAGTTTTCTTTACCCATAGCAAGTTAAGCACTAGAGGATAGTGACACAGCATTCTCTTGAAGAGAGAAGTAGTAATAACAACAATGATAAACATGGGAGTGAATAGGAGAGCTATGATTAGAATACTACATTCAATAATGTCCCTTAAAACAAAACTAAAAAAAAAAATCTTTTTTTTTAAAGTAACAGACCAAAGCTATGTATAAATTAGCCACTTAATATCTCCTTTGTTTAGCTTAGAAAAGTAGTAAGCAAAAACACACTTTCTATACTTAACAGTAAGAGCCCATGGAGGCAAAAATATCATTGTGGAGATAGTAAGAATACAAAAAAGAATCTTTAGAGTCTGTAAGAAAAGGAACATAAAATATTCTATTTTGAGTTGAAAATAGCCAGAATAATATCAGATAGCTGGTGAGAAGGACCTGAAAATAATGTTATCGGTTTATGATTAAACTAATATTTAATAATAAACATACATTTCACTAATCTGCATACATATAGCTCTGGTGACATAAATGAGCTAATATAAACTCTCTTTTTGTCCATAAACACAAAGAAATGTTTGATTTAAAAACAAAACAAGGAGGCTTCCCTCATGGCTCAGTGGTAAAGAATCTGCCTGCTAATGCAGGAGACATAGGTTTAATCCCTGGTTCAGGTAGATTCCACATGCCATGGAACAACTAAGCAAGTGTGCCACAAATACTGGGCCTGTGCTCTCCAGCCCAGCAGCTGCAACTACTGAGCCCACGTGCCAATTGTTGAAACCTCTGCACTCCAGAACCTGTGCCACACAACAAGAGAAGTCACTCCAATGAGAAGCCCGCTCATCACAACTAAGAGAGTAGACCCTGCTCACCACAACTAGAGAAAAGCTCGCAAGTAGAGCAACAAAGACCTAACCTAACACAGCCAAAATTAAAGTTATTTAAAAAATAAAAGCAAAATAAAACAACTCAAAGGAAAGAAACAAATCTCCAAGGGCCTTCAAAAATTTAATCCTGATTGAGAAGCAATGACATGGAGAAGGAAAAAAAATCAGACTGAGATTTGAATCTAATGGGATAGGAGTTAGAGTTTTAATGAACACAGAAGAACAGGAAACATGTGAGAATGAAAAAGATGAGGGGCTGAAATTGAGATTCTCTGTCTTTATAAGAACTTCTCTTTCCTAAGGAAGAACTAAAAGTCTCAGCTCATCAAGGCAAGAAGGCCACAGAGAAGCTTATTTCTTGCCCAAGACTCTGTCTGCGAGATTTAAAAAAGGAATCTCTTTTAAGCATGTAATCAATGTATACAGCTGTGATATAGGATTTCACAAGTGGAGAAATTCATGTGAGAAAAACAGCTCTAAGAATGCTGAAACCTCTGGGCTACCTGATAAAAAGCATAAAAAAGTATGAAAACCGGTCTCCTGAATATTTCCACAATGCATTGAAGGAAACTAATGAATGCTGCTGCAGATAAGCTTATAAGCAAAAATCAAGACAGGAAATAACTGGTCATAACAGAGATCAGATGCAGTAGACAAAATATTAGCCACCCTGAAAGCTTGAAATAAGAGGGAAAAAAATCAGAAAGTGACTATAACTGAAGTTCTATATAATTAAAGAGATAAAAAAGGAGAAAGAAAAGCTATGTTGAAAAACCAGGCCTCCATAAAAGAAAGGGTAGAAATGAAAAAGAACCAAACATAAATTCTATAAATGAAAAAAGTCATTAAATGGATTGAAGAGGAGATTAGATGTAGGGTTCAAAAAAAACTGAAAAGCAAATCTGAGAAAGTTATCTAGATTATAGCAAAAAATAAATTATATAATTGAGGTTGAGATACAGAAGTGTACTAATACAAGTTTCATCTATAGACCACAAATTGTTACTTGACTGGTTCATGATACACAAAGTGAGAGTAAGCATTTGTAACAATTTGATAGTGTTGTGACATTCTTATACTTTATAAAAATAATGGTACACAGTTGACTGGAAATTAAAACCTATTTTCTACCAGATAGTTTGAGAACCACTGACACACAGGGATAGAAATAGGGACTGTCCACTTTGCAATCAATAGTTACAGAAGGAGTTATAGAAGAGAATACAATCTGCTGCTGCTGCTGCTCTGCTAATTCGCTTCAGTCATGTCCGACTCTGTGCGACCCCATAGACAGAAGCCCACCAAGCTCCCCCATCCCTGGGATTCTCCAGGCAAGAACACTGGAGTGGGTTGCTGCCAGAAGCCAGCATGAGGAATCCCACCCGTGACAAGGTCATGTGGCAGAGATTTGATGGGCAAGGACGAGTCAGATCTCAGGTTTTCCCCCTGGCATTTCCTGAGCATGTACCCCCCAAAATAAGAATCTGCCTGCTTTTCCACTCTTCTGACATTCTCTGGAAAAAGTCAACTCAAGGCTTTAGTCTTCTGCATTTGAAAGGGTGTTTGAATCCAAAAACCTCTCTGATGGCTTTCTAGCCTGCCTGCAGGCTGCACATGTGATTGTTTGAGGCCTCCCGACCGCAGGAGGCACAGGAAGCTTAAAACATCCTAGGAATGTGGGGCTTCCGAGGAGTCAAAATCATTAGAATAGGACTGATTAAAGTTTTCATTTGTTGAGCCAATACTTGCTGCCAAATTTTCATATCTTATATAGTTGGTATATAGAAAAACAGGTAGTAGACCTGGTATTAGCAATATTAGATCTTTGAGTTAAGTCCTTTCTTTGTTATAACTCACTGCACCTTTGTCCTACAGGAATGTAACTTTATTTAGTATTTTGAGGGTAATGCAGAGTAAAGAAAAAACACTTCTAGGGAAAAGGAGTTTTCTGGTTGATAGACAATTACCCAGGAAGAGAGCCATAAAAATGTTAACAGGCCTCTTGGCCAGAAGATAATGTAAATCACCTGAGACCTTTTGTATACAGGAGGGTATGCAAATAGAAAGCCTGGTTTTTGGGCTGCTAACGCTGCATAATTTTGTATTACCCATTGCTCTCAATGTACAATCAAAAAAGGTATAAAAGGCCTTTATAGACAATAGAGATGGGGCTAGTCATTGGAAGGACTGGTTTCCCCCATGTCTCCTACTTACTCTAATTTCTGGCTGAATTCCCATCTGGGGTGTGGAGGCTCGCCATGTCTACTTACTTGTCCCGGCTGTTAAGATCCACTCAAGAGAGAGCCCAGGGCGGGCACTCTCCGATATTCAAACGGACACCAGTGGCCTAACGTAGATGGTGCAAGCTCCTTGTCTGGAACTTTATTGGCTTTCCATGTAAACCAAGTTATTCAGCCTTCTTTTCTCCATCTAAAATTTTCCTACTATATTGTTACTTCCTAATCTTATATATCTAAATAAATAATTCTTTCTAAGACGCCAACGCCATCCCTGCTTTGAATTACCCTGGATCCACCGGGGCTGGACCCCAGCAGGTTGCCATTTCCTTCTCCAATGCATGAAAGTGAAAAGTGAAAGTGAAGTCACTCAGTCGTGTCTGACTCTTTGCAACCCCGTGGACTACAGCATACCAGGCTCCTCCACTCATGGGATTTTTCCAGGCAAGATAAATGTTTGAAAAGTAAGATTAAAACGTTCTTGAAAACTGCCTGACAATCTAGTGGTTAGGACTCTGAGTTTTCACTGTTCCAAGTGCCCAGGTTCAATCCCTGGTTGGGGAATTAAGATCCCACAATACATGCTACATGGCCAAAAAACAAACAACAATAACAAATAGTACTAAAATTGTTTGATTATTTGATAAACAAGAAGACATGAGAAGTAACACAGATTAACAGCATGAAGTAGAACACTGGATCTATGATTTCTAAATTGTGTGTTCTTGGACAAATTATTTATTCTAAACTGCAGCTTCCTGGTCTTTAATGGAAATTGTATAAAATATGGTTGCTCAGAGGGTAAAAGCATCTGCCTGCAGTGCGGGAGACCCAGGTTCAATCCCTGGGTCGGGAAGATCCCCTGGAGAAGGAAATGGCAACCCACTCCAGTACTCCTGCCTGGAAAATTCCATGGACGGAGGAGCCTGGTAGGATACAGTCCATAGGGTTGCAAAGAGTCAGACATGACTGAATGACTTCACCAATGGAAATCGTAGTACAAACAAAAGAGTGTACTGGTGGAACTAGATAATACAGGCACTTAAATATTAGCTGTTCTTTTTCTTCTTAATTAACATAAATCCCAAAGCAGACAATAGATATTAATAGTAGCAAGAGTCTAAAGAAAATCTACTCTTGGGACTTTCCTGGTGGTCCAGTGGCTAAGACTCCACGTTCCCAGTGTAAGGGGATGGAGTTCAATCCCTGGTCAGATAATTAGATCCTACATGCTGCAACTAAGACCTAGTGCAGCCAAATAAATTTTTATACACACACACACACATATATGCAAATCTATTCTTAAAACCCACCCTGACACTTCCACTTCACATTATCTTCTTGCTACCAAAGCAGAAATAAACTATTTTTTATTTAAAAGATAGTTTTCAAATATTAGGTGAAAATGAATGGTTTTACATTTGAACAAAACAAGTATAGTATTATAATTACCTCTATTAGCAGCTTTCCAAAAGTTTTTCTGTCAGGGCATACTTGGTAGCTTCATCCAAAGCTCTCTGTGCTAGTCCCACAGCAGCAGCTGCTACCTAGCATTACATTTTACAAAGCAGAAGTTCATGTTGTCTTTAAAACACACATATAATGGCTACTTGCCTAAAATCTAAGTTAAAGTCTGCGCAAAGAGAAGCTGACCTATACCTTAAGGCAATAAAGGGTGGGGGAAATGACAAGCATTTAAATTTATATTTTATATGAATTAAAGGTTAATGGAAGGCATTTATAAGGCACAGGATCATAGCCTAGAGATAAATCATTCTTTCTGTTTAACAGGGGAAAGCTTCTCAGGGGAAATATTCCTAATGAGTGAGGCAAGAGGAATGAGTACACATCAGTAGGAATGATTAAATTAAATGTGAAATACTTCTCTGTAAATATAACAACCATAGTAATTTTGCTTTTACTAAAATAATTTCTGTAACAGCAAGAATGTTGGAAGAATTCTTAGGAAAAAAACCCCTCCATCTTTAATAAAAGCAGATATTTAAAAAGAAATACAGACCAAGCAAACAATGTTAAAACAAAACTATTCAATATAATAAATGAAAACTCCTATAAAGGTTAGTAAGTCATCTTACTTACTGGTGGTCTGGTTTTATCAAATGCTCCCATTGCAATTTTGAAACCAGCTCCCTCACCAATTAAAACATTTTCCTTAGGCACTCTCACATCTTCAAAGACAATTCCTCTTGTATCTGAACATCGCTGGCCCATATTCAATTCCTAATAAGGAAAACAATATGTAGTATGAAACATATTTTGAGCTACCATAAATTCTTGCTTTAAGCACTGTTAAAGACTTTAAGATTTTCTGCAATTGCCTATTTATATGGAGGTGGACAAACTATGGTCTGCAATGCCTATTTTCTAAATATAGCTTTACAGGACTACAATCACACCTATTCATTTACATATTCTCTGTGGCTACTTTCTTGCTCCAATGATAGAACTGAGGATTTGTGACAGAGACCATGTGGCCCTCAAAATCAAAATACTTGTGTATGCTATATCTTTGGAAAAAAAAAAAAGTTTGTGAAACTCTCATCTAAAACAATGTTTCACAAACTCTGAAACTGTTGATTACAAATTGTCACTTACCTGTCAATGACAAATGGCACTTGCTGAGAGCATCTGCCCAGTGACTGAACAACAAGGGCAGTCGCCATTTGCCTCTGCAGAGATTGAACTCTGTGCTGCTGCAGCTGCTGACTTTACCTCCCGAGGGAGTTCAGGGTGGAATGAGGCACTCTGTGCTCCAGGAAATCTGGCAGAACAGGTCTTTAGATGTGTGCTGTGTGCTAAGTTATTTGGTCATGTCCAACTCTTTATGACCCCATGGACTGGACTATAGCACGCTAGGCTTCTCTGCCCATGGGGACTCTCCAGGCAAGAATACAGGATTGGGTAGCCTATCCCTTCACCAGGGTATCTTCCTGACCCAGGAACTGAACCCAGGTCTCCTGCACTGCAGGTGGATTCTTTACCAGCTAACCTACCAGGGAGCCCTGGTAAAGACCTACCAGTTCTTTAGATAGTTGGATATTTTCAGGAACTGATTTCATGATCCCACAGAGTCTCCTAGGAAACTTAACAGTCCTATTAAAACAATCCTCCTTCCCATTTCCCTCTGGTGGCTCAGACATTAAAGAATCTGCCTACAATATAGGAGACCTGAGCTTAATCCCTGAGTCAAGATCTCATGGAGAAGGGAATGGCTAGAAAAATCACTAAATCCCTTCATGGTGACATTAGCTCCTCGGGACTAGCAGAAAACCTCTGTAAAGTAAGCACTTGATTGCACTGAACTCCCCCTTCACCAAAATCTTATATATTGACGTTCCCTGACTGCCTCTTTGGAGCTGTCTCTCAGAACTATCTGAGGTCCTGTCTCACAGGCTGCAGTCCTCGTTTTGCCCCAAATAAAACTTAACTCACAGCTCTCAAGTTGTTCATCTTTTTTCGTCAACGAAACCAACAGTAGTCTAAAGTTTACATGTACATATTACCCACAAGACAAATTTCATTGTATGTTTGAAGACTATCTTTTTACCACAAATGTCAGTAAAAGCATTTAACATAACTTGCTTTGGAACATTTAATTTTAGCTTAACTAATAGAGGTAGCAATGTACTGAGTAAAAGTTGAACTTCTATTAATATTTATCTCTACCTCTGAGAATTAGGTGTTCTGAGATAGAATTTACATATAGAAAAATTAACTCTTTTAACATATACATTTCTAATAGTTTTGACAGATGTATATGTACTATCACCACAATGAAGATATTTCAGCACGCCTAAAAGTTCCTTTGTGCTCTCTTAGTCAATTCCCTTACTCTACTCCCAATCCCAAGGAATCACCAATCTGATTTCATCCATAAGTTTTCCCTTTTCCAGAATGTCATATAAATGGAATAAGGTGATCCTTCTGTGTCTGACTTTTCACTTAGCAAAGTGCTTTTAAGATTCATCCATGTTGCTGCTGATCAGTATTTCAGAGTAGCATTCCCCTAAATGGATGTACCATATATCCTTTATCTGTTCCCCAGCTGATGGGCATCCCCCACTGCCCTGCCACTCCCAAGTTTTTAGTAATTATAAATATAGCTGCTATAAACATAGGTCCTTATTTTTATTTCTCTTGGATAAATATCTAGGAGTGCTGGGTATGTGGTAAGTGCATGTTTAACTTGATAAGAAATTGCCAGGGACATGAAAAGATACTTTTCATCACTAATTATTATAGAAACGGCAATGTAAACTATAATGGGTACCTCACACTGGCCAGAATGGCCATCATTAAAAAGTCTGCAAATAAACTGACACAGCTACTATGGAAAACAGTATGGAGATTCCTTAAAAAACTAGGAATAAAACCACTATATGACCCAGCAATCTCACTCCTAGGCATATACTCTGAGAAAACCAGAACTGAAAAAGACACATATATTCCATTGTTCATTGCAGCACTATTCACAATAGCTAGAACATGGAAGCAAACTAGATGTCCATCAACAGATGAATGGATAAAGAGTTGTGGTACATATACACAATGGAACATTATTCAGCCATAAAAAGAAACGCGTGTGAGTCAGTTCTAATGAGGTGGATGAACCTACAGCCTATCATACAGAATGAAATAAGTCAGAAAGAGAAACATAAATACTGTATTCTAATGTATATATATGGAATCTAGAAAAATGGTATTGCAGAATTCATTTGCAGGGCAGCAGTGGAGAAACATAGAGAATAGACTTATGGACATGAGGAGAGGGAAGGAGAGGGTGAGATGTATGCAGAGAGTAACATGGAAACTTACATTACCATATGAAAAATAGATAGCCAAGGGGAATTTGCTGTATGTCTCAGGAAACTCAAATAGGGTCTCTGTATCAACCCTAAAGGAATGGGGGGATGGGGAGGGAGATGGGCAGGAGGTTCAAAAGGGAGGGGATATATGTATACCTGTGGTTGATTCATGTTGAGGTTTGACAGAAAACAACAAAATTTGGTAAAGCAATTATCCTTCAATTAAAAAATGAATAAATAAAAGTCTACAAATAGACTGTTGGTGGGAATATATATTGGTGCTACCACTATGGAAAGCAGTATGAAAGCAAAAATGTTAGTCATTCAGTTGTGTCCAACTCTTTGCAACCCATAGCCCACCAGGCTCCTCTGTCCATGGAATTCTCCAGGCAAGAATACTGGAGTGGGTAGCCATTCCCTTCTCCAGGCAATCTTCCAGACCCAGGGATTGAACTTGGGTCTCCTGCATTGCAGGCAGATTCTTTACCATCTAAGCCACCAGGGAAGCCCAGAAAACAGTATGGAGGTTCTTCAAAAAAACAAAAATAGGGCTACCATATGATCCAACAGTTCCACTCCTGGGCATATACCCAGACAAAACTGTAATTTGAAAAGATACATGTACTCCTATGTTTCTAGTGGCACTATGTACAATAGCTGAGACATGAACCCAACCTAAATGCCCATCAACAGATGAATGGATAAAGGAAATGTGGTATATATGTACAATTGAATGTTCCTCAGCCTAAAAAGAAATAATGCCATTTGCAGTAACTTAGATGGTCCTAGAGATTATCCTAATAAGTGAAGTAAGTTAGAAAAAGAAAGGCAAATACAATATGATATCACCTATATGTGGAATCTTAGAGTAGGAAATAACAACTCACTCCAGTACTCTTGCCTGGAAAATCTACGGACAAAGGAGCCTGGCAGGCTATAGTCCGTGGGGGTCACAAGAGTTGGACATGACTGAGCACATATGTGCAATCTAAAATACAAGGCAAATGACCATATCTACAAGCCAGAAACAGACTCCCAAACACATAGAACAGACTTGTGGTTACCAAGGTGAGTGGTTGAGGGAGGGAAGGATTGAGAGTTTGGGATTAGCAGATGTCAACTAATATATCCAAAATGGATAAACAACAAGGTCCTACTATATAGCACAGGGAACTGTACTCAATATCCTATGATAAACCATAATGGAAAAGAATATGAAAAAATACATATATATATATATATATATATATATAACTGAATTACCCTTCTGTACAGCAGAAATTAACCCAACATTATAAATCAACTATACTTCAATGATATATATATATGAAAAAAGAAATTGCCAAGATAGTTATTTCCCCTCAATGTTTTAAAATTTTTCAAACCAACAGAAGAACTGCAAGGAGTAAAATGAATACCTATATACCTTTGCCTAGATTCACCAATTTTGGCACATTTGCTTTATTTCTGTGTTTTGTGTGTGTGTATAACTATTAGCTATTAGCATTATTTGTTGAATTATTTGAGAGGAAGTTGTAGATACCATGATCCTTCTTAAGAAAAAAATATAATCTGGTTTTTAATAAGCAGCATGAGAAGCAGGAACAATGAGAATATAGACAAACTGTAAACATAAAGAATTGTATATGTATACAAATTGTATACAGTTTGGCCACTCTTTCAAATGAATTGAAAAGACTATTCTCAACTTAAAAATCTTCAGGAAGGATTATTTTACCCGATAACATCAAATGCAGCTTTATTTTTATGCAACTTAATACAAACAAAATGTTTTAATAAAGGAAACTGAAATTAGTAACTTTTAAATTTATAGTTAAAACAATATTGGAGGCCTTGATCTCTATAAGTACACATTTACCTTTCTTCCAATCTGTATTCCTGGGGTGTCTGCTTCCACAATAAAGCCAGTAAAGGCTTTACTAGCAGGAGCCTTAGGATCCGGATCAGAACGAGCCAATAAAAAATACCTAATAAACACGATGATAAAGATAATGGTATCAGCAAATAACAACATACAACATATGATGATTCCCATCTCAGTTAATCCTCCCAACAATCCCAATCATTATTACTCCCATTCTATAGAAGAAATGAAGCATCAGAAAGATTTAAAAGCTTGCCCAGGTCATAATCTTATGATGTGGCAGAGCTAGTATTTCAACTCACATCTACTTCTTTCCCAGAAAGATTTAAAAATGCAACATGAGGAGAAAAGGCAAAAACATCCAAACATCCATGTAATCCATGTTCTAAATAGCCTGGAATAGGAGAATTTTTAAAAAATTCCTTAAACAAGAAATTTATTTTCTGTGCTTAAAACTAATAAACTATCACTCATTCTACAGTTTTACTTAATAGTTTAAAAAAATAGTAAAAACTTTTTTTCCAGTTTCACATTTTACCTAATTTGTCTTATTACATGATGAGTTGTACTTAATGAATTCTTACAGTTGTGAAAGTTTCTAGTCACATTACTGGATTTCTCTCACTTGTTACATTGTAATCATTTCTTTACTTTTTTATTACTTGGTGATATTATGATAACTCAAAAATAACAATATCTGCTGCTGCTGCTAAGTCGCTTCAATCGTGTCCAACTCTGTGCGACCCCATAGACGGCAGCCCACCAGGCTCCCCCGTGCCTGGGATTCTCCAGGCAAGAACACTGGAGTGGGTTGCCATTTCCTTCTCCAATGCATGAAAGCGAAAAGTGAAAGTGAGGTCGCTCAGTCATGTCTGACTCTTTGTGATCCCGTGGACTGGAGCCTACAGGCTTTTCTGTCCATGGGATTTTCCAGGCAAGAGTACTGGAGTGGGATGCCATCGCCTTCTCCAATAATATCTAGCACTCCATAATACTGAACACTCATAAAGTGATGGACATATTTAAAATAGACAGTAAACTCACTCTCAGGAATAACGCTTTTCTTGCCAAAAAATAAAGCTGAAAGAGCACATATATATATATTGAATCAGAATTTTTGCAGACAAGGAAAGATAGCCCATTTTTAGTTCATTATTCTAATCAGCAGAGAGAACATCCTCTGTAAGTTTCTATTTATATACTTGTAATGATGAGTAAATACATTTTTCCCATGACACCTTACATATTGGATAGAACCACTATCGAAATGCTTGTCCTTATGCTGAGCTATACTCTACATCTGTCTCACTTTCACCCATTTATTCTAAACTGGCTTTCTGAAGCAAATGTATGAACCTAGTCTTCTTTGTATGAGACATTATTTCAAAAAGTTTTAAATTCTTCCAATACAAATCTAATTCCTTTATTCTTTACAGGACATGTTTTCCATCTTTACCCTAATGAAGAACATTTACTTGCTTTTGAATTTATTCCATTTTGTCAAGCCTGTCTTAAAAAGTGTTTCCTAGTACTGCTGCCATTTTTTCCTGTTTGTTTCACGCTATACTTCAGCAAGAAACTACATTCACTTCTTAAAGGCAGATACATTGGACGGTTGATTCCCATTGACCCTTTTTTCATATTTTTTTTTTTCACAAATAGTGCTATCAAATATGTTTTCCTTCAACATTTTATATTTATACAAGTGATTTTATGACATTCTGTTGAACTTCCCTGGTGGCTCAGACGGTAAAGCGTCTGTCTAAAATGTGAGAGACCTGGGTTCAATCCCTGGGTTGGGAAGATTCCCTGGAGAAGGAAGTGACAACCCACTCCATACTCTTGCCTTGAAAATCCCATGGACGAAGGAGCTTGGTGCAGGTTACTATCCATGGGGTCACAGAGTCAGGCACGACCGAGCAACTTCCTTTCTGTTGAACTTCATGTCACTATTTTTGAACTTACATATTTGGGCCTTTTAGATTTTATTAAAGTAAAATTCTGTCCACTCTAAAAGATAACGCTTATTGCTCAGGATTAGAGAAATGTGCTATACCAGTGGCTTGTCTTTTTCCATCAGAGTCTTAGGGGAATGGTTCCAAGGAGGTTCTGGTGCAGAATATGGAGAGTAGGTGTAGTGAGCCAAGTAGATGGAGCTAGAGCTTTCCTAATTAGATTCAACTACAGCAGATGTTTTTGTTTTATTTTATTTTACAAATTAAACTTCTTAGACAATTTGAAGAAATAGCTCAGGACTTAGAACTTTTGAAAATTACTCAATTATTTATAATCTTTTATGGACTATCGAGTTCCATGAATAAAACTTATCTTAATTGTGGTGGTTTAATAACAAAGGAAAGGAGAGAGGGGGAGATTCTGAATATGAAGTAATGAAGAAACAATGTACAGAGATGTTTTAAACAACATACCAATTAGCTTTTCCTCCATTGGTTATCCACATCTTCTGACCATTAATAATATACTCATCTCCTTTCTTTTCTGCTTTGGTTTTTATACCAGCTACATCAGAGCCTGCTACAGGTTCTGTTACACAATAAGCCTTGAATATGTGGAAAAAAGGAAATATTAAATGTTAATTATTAAATTATGAACATTTAGAACCAGAAAGGTATCTTATTTTTGTCATTAATTTTAAATATTTTAAAATATGTAAAAATATAATGTTCTTACAGAATCAAACTGTTTAAATGTAAAAACATTTAATATGTAATTTAAAACTAGATGTAGGATACCAATTAATGTTGTTCAGTTGCTAAGTCAGGTCCAACTCTTTGCGACCCCGTGAACTGCAGCACACTAGGTTTCCCTGTCCTTCACTATGAAGGATACCAATAATCTATGTCAAAAACTAAAATGTTAGGTATCTTGAACAAAGTTAAATTCAATTTCACATGAACTCATTCATTCAAACATGTACTGAGTAGAATCACTATTTATCAGATTATAAAGGAAGAGGTGAAAATATCTTGTCTTCAAAATTTTTACAATGTAACAGTAGAGATGAATACTATAGAATACTATACTGTAATTACATATCTAAGTATTATAGTCATACATAAAGGGCTTAAAAAACTAGGTTTAGTTTTAGGGTGTCCAGAAAGCTTCCAGAGGTGATGCTTAAATTAAGTCTCAAAAATGAAAAGGAATACTTAAAGGATAATCAGATTCTATAACATGTATTCTATAACATGTATACAGATTCTATAGCATGTAAAGGAATGGTAGAAAATTAGTCTGGGAAGAAAGAAAGGAAGGGAACAGATGACAAAAAACACTTTTATTATACTAAGTTAAATTTTTATCTGGTAGAAAGAACAGGAGCCTCTTAAGGCTCTTCAACAGAGGTGTGACAAGATGTAAACAGTAATGGATAAAGGGATAAGTTCAGTTCAGTTCACTCACTCAGTTGTGTCCGACTCTTTGCCACCCCAGGGACTGCAGCACACCAGGACTCACCGTCCATCACCAACTCCTGGAGTCTACTCAAACCCATGTCCATTGAGTCAGTGATGCCATCCAACCATCTCATCCTCTTTCATCCCCTTCTCCTCCTACCTTCAATCTTTCCCAGCATCAGGGTCTTTTCAAATAAGTCAGCTCTTCACATCAGATGGCCACAGTACTGGAGTTTCAGCTTCAGCATCAGTCCGTCCAATGAATATTCAGGACTGATCTCCTTTAGGATGGACTGGTTGGATCTCCTTGCAGTCCAAGAGGCTCTCAAGACTCTTGTCCAATGCTACAGTTCAAAAGCATCAATTCTTCAGCACTCAGCTTTCCTTATAGTCCAACTCTCACATTCATACATGGATATATGGTCTAGTGGAAAAACCATAGCCTTGACTAGACAGACCTTTGTTGGCAAAGGAATGTTTTTGCTTTTTAATATGCTATCTAGGTTGGTCATAATTTTTCTTCCAAGGAGCAAGCATATTTTAATTTCATGGCTGAGTCACCATCTGCGGGGATTTTGGAGCCCAAAAAAATAAAGTCTGACACTGCTTCAACTTTTTCACTCTCTTTTATTTTCTTCAAGAGATTCTTTAGTTCTTCTTTACTTTCTGCCATAAGAGTGGTGTAATCTGCATATCTCAGGTTATTGATATTTCTCCTGGCAGTCTTGATTCCAGCTTGTGCTTCATCCAGCCCAGCATTGCTCATGATGTACTCTGCATATAAGTTAAATAAGCAGGGTGACCATATATATACAGCCTTGACATACTCCTTTTCCTATTTGGAACCAGTTTGTTGTTCCATGTCCATTTCTAACTGTTGCTTCCTGACCTGCATACAGATTTCTCAAGAGGTAGGGATGGTAGAAGGCATACAGATTTCCCAAGAGGATAAAGGGATGGTGGAAGGGCGAACAGTGGGTTGCTGAAGTTCATTCACGTTTACTGGGTGCCAGGAACTGTGAATAAAAGGCCTAAAGACACAAGTTCCTCACCCTTAAGGTACTTAGTCCAAAGAGAGAAATCTTAACAGTTTATTTTAATTCAAAGTAGTAAGGGACCGTAAGGATATCAGAAATGACTACTTAGACCTATAGAAGGGTGGGAGGTGAGTGATAAGGAGGGTAATAAGAATACTTTTGGAGAAGATACAATGAATACTCGTTGGAGGAGATAAGTCTTGAAGGACAAATAAATGAGGCAAGCAGATCTAACCACAGAAGAATGAAATAGCATTGTGCAGGGCAAAGTACTAGCAGTTCAGGTGTCGTTCAGTCAGTAAGTCACTCTTTGCAACCCCATGGACTGCGCACGCCAGGCTTCCTTGTACTTCAGTATCTCTTGGAGTTTGCTAAATTCATGTCCATTAAGTTCAGTTCAGTCAGTCACTCAGTCATGTCTGACGCTTTGCGACCCCATGAACTGCACCACGCCAGGCCTCGCTGTCCATCACCATCTCCCGGAGTTCACTCAGACTCATGTCCATCGAGTCAGTGATGCCATCCAGCCATCTCATCCTCGGTCGTCCCCTTCTCCTCCTGCCCTCAATCCCTCCCAGCATCA